>OX328129.1:76717960-76722960 GCA_946811695.1 Gonocerus acuteangulatus | reverse complement strand
GTTCAATTATTAATTTTGTAAATAATTTGCTTCCAGAGTTATGTTTATACATGGTACTACACTACTTAATAAATGCACAAAAACTTCATTTTCCGTCCGGGAGATAGCGCTCCTCGTGGCGCCTTTGCGAACCTACGTCTGGCTTTAGAGTTTAAAGTAAACCCCCCTTTCCGATGGACCGATTTACTTCATTTTTACAACACTTCTTTCTCATGAGATACCCACGACGTATACCGCGTTTCGTTACAATACAGCAGAAATTACGACCGGTATGAGTATATTAGTACTTTAGGTCCGGAGTAAACCCCCCCTCCAAATAACCCGATTTAGTTTGTTTTTACAACCCATTTTTCTCTGTTGATTACCACCACGAATACCAAGTTTCGTTGAAATGTAACAAAAATTACGGCTGGCAGTGGCAAATTGGTATTGTGGGTCCGAAGTAAACCCTCCCTTCTAATGAACCGATTTAGTTTATTTTTACAACGTAATTCTCTCTTTAGATCAACATAACGAATACCGAGTTTCGTTGAATTATAACAAAAACTACGGCTGGTACGGTCAAATTAGTGTTTTGGGTCCGGGGTAAACCCCCCCTCCCGGTGGACCGATTTTGGTGGTTAACGAACTCGTTTAATCGTTTGCTATTTGAACGCTATATACCACGTTTCATGAAGAAAAAACAAAAACTCTGGCCGCTATCGTGTTAACAGACACACACACACCCACACACACATATATATATATATATATATATAAATTTTAACGGGGGTCATTTTCGGTGTCTACTAGGTAGGATCGATAAAGATTCGCAGAAATTTTTCAAAAATTCCGTCTTGAGTGCTACCTCAATAGCTACTTTCCTTCGGAGGAAAGTGCTAAAATATAGACCCCATTCCAATAAATATAGGCTACGCCCGTCTATAATTCTAAACCCTATTCTTTTTACAAGCTCATAACCTATACATTTTTACCAAATAGCAAGGCCCGGCCGGGCCCCCACGGCGCCCGGGCCCGGGACAACTGTACCCGGCTGCCCCCCCCCCATGTGGCGGCCCTGGGTCAGGCAAGCGAGATAATGTTAAATATTTATCAATACTTAGCAAAATCTAAGGCTCAAAACAAATTAAGCTCTAGCCTGTTCAAATAGATGGTTTAGTTGGAAGGAAAGAGCCGAGGCCTGTATTCTTGGTGCAGAACATTTCCGTTAAAGATTCCTTAACATATTTTAATAATATTAACGTTTTCAGCCTTAGCTTCGGCTAAATCTATCTCGCTGTCTTACCGCTCAAAGCCTTAAACGAGACATAATCAGTTTTTACCATGTTTAACGTGTAGTTTTGTTCCTTGAAATGAGAATTTCCTTGAAATGGCTGAACAGCCGAGAATATTTCACTAACATTTTGCGCAGAGGAAATTTCAATTTTCCGTCTACACGAACAGGCTATAGTGTGATTGGTGCTCACGAAAAACGACATTACTCTAGGGAAATGAATAAGAAAGTCAAACTCTCAGGAACTGCGTCATCTTAGCGCGGTTCCGTTCTTATCTCTAGTGTCATTAGTGAAGGAATAGAAGCAGTTATTGGTAGGACTCGCAGGAACTGCGTCATCTTAGCGCGGTTCCGTTCTTATCTCTAGTGTCATTAGTGAAGGAATAGAAGCAGTTATTGGTAGGACTCGCAGGAACTGCGTCATCTTAGCGCGGTTCCGTTCTTATCTCTAGTGTCATTAGTGAAGGAATAGAAGCAGTTATTGGTAGGGTTTGATCATTCGTTAAAAGTATAAAATAAAATATTTTAGAGAAGAGTTTGAGGCGCTACGACAGGTTACTTACAGTATGCTTCCCCGCCTTCTCAATGTTAGCTCTAGGATAACACTTCTACCAATAAGTTTCTCATTTTATTGGCTTCTTTTAATAAAATACTAATTTTACAGATTTTAGCGGCTTGTTGGCCGTCAGTGTCATGAGCACTTAACACTCCGTGCCAAGAGTCGTGGGTTCGATCCCCACTAGGGGCGGTGGCTTTTCTTTCGAAAAAAGAAAATATATCAGCCGTATCCTGGCTAGAAAAGTTAGTAACCTATAGATAACCCGTCCTAAAATTCTTTGTTAATAATAAATGGACGTTAAAATTTGAATAATAATAATTTTACAGATAAAGAAAATTTCAAACTAAACAAAATCTTAGTTTAGATGAATTTCTTTTTTTTTTTTCCTTTGTCGTTTAAAGGCCATTCAATCACAATTGGGTCATTTGTGCCCCTTGGTCGGAAATGTAGAAAATACTTCTATTCAATCCCATGATTCTATGTACTCAAACCAAAAATGAGTTACAAAATATCTTTTTCCCACTTTACTCGAAAACTGTTATAGATATCACCTTGAAAATGGTTTCGTTCGTTTTTCTACGTTTGGGAACCTATAACGAGAGTTTTTTTTCGACCCAAAAAAACATGTTCAGGTTGACGGATTTTCCTGATAAAATAACTTCCCCTATCAAATTACATGACAGATTCGTGTACCAAATTTAATTAAAATCGGAATTTTTTTTCGCCTATGAGGGAGCGAAAAATATTTACATACAAATTTGAACCACCGTTATTTTCGTTCTCTAGGGGTTCTGAAAGGTAACATTTCCTAGCCTAGCGTCAAGAGGTTAACCTTATAAGCGGAGTTCCTGCCTTCAGGGGGAGGGAGGAACCGCGCTAAAATTATTCTCACTTAGAATTTTTTTACAACAAATTGCAATTATTAAATAAAAGTATTATACTTTGTATGATAAGTTGTTATTTTAATTTATTTAACCTTTGAAATTTATTTACTATAATTTTATTTATTAATTTTACATTAAAACTATGGAAACCAGATTTATCTTTTAAATTTTATCGTAAATATAACAAAATATCAATTAATTATTGAAAATTTATAACTAGCTATAAATTATTAATTATATTTATTCATTAAATGACCCTTAGCTCAAATATATATATAACTGGCGAATAAGGCGGAAGGTCAAAAAAATATCGCCACACACTTTTACACTTTTTATTTATCTTCCCTACATGTTTCGCACCCCCGCGTCTAGACGAGGCCCTGCTAGTGGAAGGTTCCATTCCTCAGGTTGAGGCTGAATTTAATGTTTAAGAGTGTTCCCCTGAAGAGACACCAAAAAGGGTGCGAAACATGTAGGGAAGATAAATAAAAAGCGTAAAAGTGTGTGGCGATATTTTATTGGCCTTCCGCCTTATTCGCCAGTTATATATGTTTAATTATAGTTTCACTTTACCGTCATGGCGAAAAGAACAGTTGTAGCTTTGAACATCTTGGAAAGTCTGATTTCAACCTCGAAACTGAGGTCTATTTATATGGAGAGGAATTATACCATGGTGAAATTGAAGAAATAACAACCCGTGAATATTTTTAACATAACAATATGGACATCAAGTTTAACCTTTTAGTTCATCAGACAAAAGTTGTCAATTACCACAATACTTATCCTTGAAAATATTTTAATTTAGCAACTAACGTAAATCCATCTAATGCGTACTCGAATTGCTAAATAAGACAGGTGTGCGCGCGCCAGAGAGTGGAAACGGAAAGAGGCCCGTACATAGCGTTGTAAGCCCTCACTGAACCTCTCCCTAAACACACAATCCTTACTAACGCTCACGAGGTGAGGGCGTCCCTGCGATCCCCCATGGGGTCTTTCGCTGTCCATGGGAGATCGCAAGACGGCCCTCGGGAGAGGCCGCCTACTACTGTTGCTTCCGCCTTCTGCAGAGCGCATGAGTCTCGCTCAATACAGAATACCTCCAAATTCTGGCTACTCTGCAGCGGAGCATCCAACCATATGACCACTAAGCACCCACTGCTAAATAAGACAGACTAAAGCTGCAGAAGCTGTGAAACCCATCAAGAAAAAAAAATCGTAAATGAATATTGAAATTAGAACCTCAACTCTACCTCTTAGCCAATTTGAAATTAGAACCTCAACTCTACCTCTTAGCCAATTTGAAATCGATTTTTTTTTTTTTTTTTTTTTTTTTTTTTTTTTTGTAAATGATTTAATAATCTATGACCATTGTTATTTTTCTGTTTATGTGTGATTTTTACTTGAGTCCTCAATTAATTAACGGGGTTCCTCCCTACCTCCATAGGGAGGAACCCCGTTTATGAGGTTGACCTCATAACGTAATCCGGAAGTGCCGACACGAAAATTTCATGTTTCAGATCCTGTAGATCAATAATATAACGGTGGTTCAAATTCTTATATATATATATTTATATGTTATTATTTATTTGTCTGTTCACTCTCTAGCTGGCTCCAAAATGGTCCGATTTTGATGAAATTTAGTACAAAAATCTTTCGTCTAATTCGAAAGGTCACGTTCGTTAACCAGCAAAATCCGTCCACTGGATGATGGATTTTGGAGCGAAATTCGCGCGCAAAAAAAAAATCTTAACGCTTACGTTTTCGAGTTCATATACTTGCAGGTACTCGTTTTATAGGTTTCGTAATGTAGAAAAACGAATGAAACCATTTTTAAAGCGATATCTGTAACCATTTACGAGAAACATTGAAAGACCTACTTTTCCAAACTAATTTTAAGTTGAAAGTTTTTCCACACGTTTAATATTCATCTAATCTAAGATGGATAACTTTGGTTCCGTTTGGAGTTAAGGAAGTACTAGAAATAGAATATTTCTTGAACTGGCATGAAACTTTTTGGGATTTTCGTACATTTTCTAAACTATCTCAAAAACTGATAGGAGATTATTTAATTATTTTATTTTAAGGGTTTAACATCTATGGTGATATGCTCTTTGATAGCAAATTACCCCAGGAGTAGGATATAGCAGAGTTCCATTTGATGGAAAGGCCGGTTTTGATTTATGACATGCCCGCCCTTCTTTACCTGCTCTTCCAAAATGCAGCCTAAATGTCTAATATAGAGTTTTGTTTGAAGATCTGACTTTTTAGCGCGGTTCCTCCCTCC
>OX328129.1:76697960-76715460 GCA_946811695.1 Gonocerus acuteangulatus | reverse complement strand
TTACGTTTGGAGTTAAGGAAGGGTTAGAATAAAATATTTTATTAACAGACATAAAAAGTTTTGGTAACTCTGTATACTCTCCTTAATATCTCGAAAAAGGTAGAGAATCTTGGTAAACGGAAGATTTTGTTTTCTCCTAGCCCCAACCATCCTTTCACTTAACGTCACCTCAACGGCTAACTATCTTCACCTCATTTAGTATTTCTGTTCCCTCTCTAGCTGGCTACAAAATGGGCAGATTTCAATGAAATTAAGTATAATGCCTTTACTAATGGCACTCGGGAACCGCGCTAAGATGATGGAGTTCCTGCGAGTCGGACGTTTTTTTCTCCTAGCCGAGTCCCATCCATCCTTCACTTCACGTCACCTCAACGGCTAACAATCTTCACCTCATTTAGTATTTCTGTTCCCTCTCTAGCTGGCTACAAAATGGGCAGATTTTAATGAAATTAAGTATTATGCCTTTACTAATGGCACTCGGGAACCGCGCTAAGATGACGCAGTTCCTGCGAGTCGGACGTTTTTTCACCTCGCCGAGTCCCATCCATCCTTTCACTTCACGTCACCTCAACGGCTAGTTATCTTCACCTCATTTAGTATTTCTGTTCACTCTCTAGCTGGCTACAAAATGGGCAGATTTTAATGAAATTAAGTATTATGCCTTTACTAATGGCACTCGGGAACCGCGCTAAGATGATGGAGTTCCTGCGAGTCGGACGTTTTTTTCTCCTAGCCGAGTCCCATCCATCCTTTCACTTCACGTCACCTCAACGGCTAACTATCTTCACCTCATTTAGTATTTCTGTTCCCTCTCTAGCTGGCTACAAAATGGGCAGATTTCAATGAAATTAAGTATAATGCCTTTACTAATGGCACTCGGGAACCGCGCTAAGATGATGGAGTTCCTGCGAGTCGGACGTTTTTTTCTCCTAGCCGGGTCCCATCCATCCTTCACTTCACGTCACCTCAACGGCTAACTATCTTCACCTCATTTAGTATTTCTGTTCCCTCTCTAGCTGGCTACAAAATGGGCAGATTTTAATGAAATTAAGTATTATGCCTTTACTAATGGCACTCGGGAACCGCGCTAAGATGACGCAGTTCCTGCGAGTCGGACGTTTTTTTCTCCTAGCCGAGTCCCATCCATCCTTTCACTTCACGTCACCTCAACGGCTAACTATCTTCACCTCATTTAGTATTTCTGTTCCCTCTCTAGCTGGCTACAAAATGGGCAGATTTCAATGAAATTAAGTATGATGCCTTTACTAATGGCACTCGGGAACCGCGCTAAGATGATGGAGTTCCTGCGAGTCGGACGTTTTTTCACCTAGCCGAGTCCCATCCATCCTTTCACTTCACGTCACCTCAACGGCTAACTATCTTCACCTCATTTAGTATTTCTGTTCCCTCTCTAGCTGGCTACAAAATGGGCAGATTTTAATGAAATTAAGTATAATGCCTTTACTAATGGCACTCGGGAACCGCGCTAAGATGATGGAGTTCCTGCGAGTCGGACGTTTTTTCACCTAGCCGAGTCCCATCCATCCTTTCACTTCACGTCACCTCAACGGCTAGTTATCTTCACCTCATTTAGTATTTCTGTTCGCTCTCTAGCTGGCTACAAAATGGGCAGATTTCAATGAAATTAAGTATAATGCCTTTACTAATGGCACTCGGGAACCGCGCTAAGATGATGGAGTTCCTGCGAGTCGGACGTTTTTTTCTCCTAGCCGGGTCCCATCCATCCTTCACTTCACGTCACCTCAACGGCTAACTATCTTCACCTCATTTAGTATTTCTGTTCCCTCTCTAGCTGGCTACAAAATGGGCAGATTTTAATGAAATTAAGTATTATGCCTTTACTAATGGCACTCGGGAACCGCGCTAAGATGACGCAGTTCCTGCGAGTCGGACGTTTTTTTCTCCTAGCCGAGTCCCATCCATCCTTTCACTTCACGTCACCTCAACGGCTAACTATCTTCACCTCATTTAGTATTTCTGTTCCCTCTCTAGCTGGCTACAAAATGGGCAGATTTCAATGAAATTAAGTATGATGCCTTTACTAATGGCACTCGGGAACCGCGCTAAGATGATGGAGTTCCTGCGAGTCGGACGTTTTTTCACCTAGCCGAGTCCCATCCATCCTTTCACTTCACGTCACCTCAACGGCTAACTATCTTCACCTCATTTAGTATTTCTGTTCCCTCTCTAGCTGGCTACAAAATGGGCAGATTTTAATGAAATTAAGTATAATGCCTTTACTAATGGCACTCGGGAACCGCGCTAAGATGATGGAGTTCCTGCGAGTCGGACGTTTTTTCACCTAGCCGAGTCCCATCCATCCTTTCACTTCACGTCACCTCAACGGCTAGTTATCTTCACCTCATTTAGTATTTCTGTTCGCTCTCTAGCTGGCTACAAAATGGGCAGATTTTAATGAAATTAAGTATTATGCCTTTACTAATGGCACTCGGGAACCGCGCTAAGATGACGCAGTTCCTGCGAGTCGGACGTTTTTTCTCCTAGCCGGGTCCCATCCATCCTTCACTTCACGTCACCTCAACGGCTAACAATCTTCACCTCATTTAGTATTTCTGTTCGCTCTCTAGCTGGCTACAAAATGGGCAGATTTTAATGAAATTAAGTATTATGCCTTTACTAATGGCACTCGGGAACCGCGCTAAGATGACGCAGTTCCTGCGAGTCGGACGTTTTTTTCTCCTAGCCGAGTCCCATCCATCCTTTCACTTCACGTCACCTCAACGGCTAACTATCTTCACCTCATTTAGTATTTCTGTTCCCTCTCTAGCTGGCTACAAAATGGGCAGATTTTAATGAAATTAAGTATTATGCCTTTACTAATGGCACTCGGGAACCGCGCTAAGATGACGCAGTTCCTGCGAGTCGGACGTTTTTTTCTCCTAGCCGAGTCCCATCCATCCTTTCACTTCACGTCACCTCAACGGCTAACTATCTTCACCTCATTTAGTATTTCTGTTCGCTCTCTAGCTGGCTACAAAATGGGCAGATTTCAATGAAATTAAGTATAATGCCTTTACTAATGGCACTCGGGAACCGCGCTAAGATGACGCAGTTCCCGCGAGTCGGACGTTTTTTCTCCTAGCCGGGTCCCATCCATCCTTCACTTCACGTCACCTCAACGGCTAACTATCTTCACCTCATTTAGTATTTCTGTTCGCTCTCTAGCTGGCTACAAAATGGGCAGATTTTAATGAAATTAAGTATAATGCCTTTACTAATGGCACTCGGGAACCGCGCTAAGATGACGCAGTTCCTGCGAGTCGGACGTTTTTTCTCCTAGCCGAGTCCCATCCATCCTTTCACTTCACGTCACCTCAACGGCTAACTATCTTCACCTCATTTAGTATTTCTGTTCCCTCTCTAGCTGGCTACAAAATGGGCAGATTTTAATGAAATTAAGTATAATTCCTTTACTAATGGCACTCGGGAACCGCGCTAAGATGATGGAGTTCCTGCGAGTCGGACGTTTTTTTCTCCTAGCCGGGTCCCATCCATCCTTCACTTCACGTCACCTCAACGGCTAACTATCTTCACCTCATTTAGTATTTCTGTTCCCTCTCTAGCTGGCTACAAAATGGGCAGATTTTAATGAAATTAAGTATTATGCCTTTACTAATGGCACTCGGGAACCGCGCTAAGATGACGCAGTTCCTGCGAGTCGGACGTTTTTTTCTCCTAGCCGGGTCCCATCCATCCTTCACTTCACGTCACCTCAACGGCTAACAATCTTCACCTCATTTAGTATTTCTGTTCGCTCTCTAGCTGGCTACAAAATGGGCAGATTTTAATGAAATTAAGTATAATGCCTTTACTAATGGCACTCGGGAACCGCGCTAAGATGACGCAGTTCCTGCGAGTCGGACGTTTTTTTCTCCTAGCCGAGTCCCATCCATCCTTTCACTTCACGTCACCTCAACGGCTAACAATCTTCACCTCATTTAGTATTTCTGTTCACTCTCTAGCTGGCTACAAAATGGGCAGATTTTAATGAAATTAAGTATTATGCCTTTACTAATGGCACTCGGGAACCGCGCTAAGATGACGCAGTTCCTGCGAGTCGGACGTTTTTTCTCCTAGCCGAGTCCCATCCATCCTTCACTTCACTACACCTCAACGGCTAACAATCTTCACCTCATTTAGTATTTCTGTTCCCTCTCTAGCTGGCTACAAAATGGGCAGATTTTAATGAAATTAAGTATTATGCCTTTACTAATGGCACTCGGGAACCGAGCTAAGATGACGCAGTTCCTGCGAGTCGGACGTTTTTTTCTCCTAGCCGAGTCCCATCCATCCTTTCACTTCACGTCACCTCAACGGCTAACTATCTTCACCTCATTTAGTATTTCTGTTCCCTCTCTAGCTGGCTACAAAATGGGCAGATTTCAATGAAATTAAGTATAATGCCTTTACTAATAGCACTCGGGAACCGCGCTAAGATGATGGAGTTCCTGCGAGTCGGACGTTTTTTTCTCCTAGCCGAGTCCCATCCATCCTTCACTTCACGTCACCTCAACGGCTAACAATCTTCACCTCATTTAGTATTTCTGTTCCCTCTCTAGCTGGCTACAAAATGGGCAGATTTTAATGAAATTAAGTATTATGCCTTTACTAATGGCACTCGGGAACCGAGCTAAGATGACGCAGTTCCTGCGAGTCGGACGTTTTTTCACCTCGCCGAGTCCCATCCATCCTTTCACTTCACGTCACCTCAACGGCTAGTTATCTTCACCTCATTTAGTATTTCTGTTCACTCTCTAGCTGGCTACAAAATGGGCAGATTTTAATGAAATTAAGTATTATGCCTTTACTAATGGCACTCGGGAACCGCGCTAAGATGATGGAGTTCCTGCGAGTCGGACGTTTTTTCACCTCGCCGAGTCCCATCCATCCTTTCACTTCACGTCACCTCAACGGCTAACTATCTTCACCTCATTTAGTATTTCTGTTCTCTCTCTAGCTGGCTACAAAATGGGCAGATTTTAATGAAATTAAGTATTATGCCTTTACTAATGGCACTCGGGAACCGCGCTAAGATGACGTAGTTCCTGCGAGTCGGACGTTTTTTCACCTCGCCGAGTCCCATCCATCCTTTCACTTCACGTCACCTCAACGGCTAGTTATCTTCACCTCATTTAGTATTTCTGTTCGCTCTCTAGCTGGCTACAAAATGGGCAGATTTTAATGAAATTAAGTATTATGCCTTTACTAATGGCACTCGGGAACCGCGCTAAGATGACGTAGTTCCGGCGAGTCGGACGTTTTTTCACCTCGCCGAGTCCCATCCATCCTTTCACTTCACGTCACCTCAACGGCTAGTTATCTTCACCTCATTTAGTATTTCTGTTCGCTCTCTAGCTGGCTACAAAATGGGCAGATTTTAATGAAATTAAGTATAATGCCTTTACTAATGGCACTCGGGAACCGCGCTAAGATGACGCAGTTCCTGCGAGTCGGACGTTTTTTCTCCTAGCCGAGTCCCATCCATCCTTTCACTTCACGTCACCTAACGGCTAACTATCGTCATCTAATTTAGTACTTCTGTTCCCTCTCTAGCTGGCTACAAAATGGGCAGATTTCAATGAAATTAAGTATAATGCCTTTACTAATGGCACTCGGGAACCGCGCTAAGATGACGCAGTTCCTGCGAGTCGGACGTTTTTTCTCCTAGCCGAGTCCCATCCATCCAATCACTTCACGTCACCTCATCGGCTAACTATCGTCATCTAATTTAGTACTTCTGTTCGCTCTCTAGCAGGCTAAAAATGGACAGATTTTAATGAAATTAGATATTCTTCCTTTACCAATGGCACTCGGGAACCACGCTAAAATGACGCAGTTCCTGCAAGTCGGAATCTTTAAAAATACATTTAGGAAGCGTAGATCGTCGGGGTTTCGGTCAGTGTTCTTATTCAATAAAACACATTTTATTTGCTAAAATGTATATTTATTGCCGCCAACGTTTCGGCTTGCTATACAAGCTATCTTCAGGGCTGTAAAAACATATATGGTGTAACAATCGTAAGGACAGAAACAATAACAAGCTAGAAACATTAACATAAGTATGAGTACCTATATGCTTGAAAATATAAATATAAATATATATATATATATATATATATATATATATATATATGTATATATATATATATATATGTATATATATATATGTATATATATATATATGCATATATTTATATATATATATATATATATATATATATATATATATATATGCATATACATATGTATACATATACATATATATATATATATATATATATATATATATATATATATATATATATATATATATATATATATATATAAAGTATAATAATAGCAATATAAACAAATATACCTATATAGTGACATACCTATTGCTAGAAACATTAACATAAGTATGAGTACCTATATGCTTGAAAATATAAATATAAATATATATATATATATATATATATATATATATATATGTGTATATATATATATATATGCATATATATATATATATATATATATATATATATATATGTATATATATATATATATATATGCATATATATATATATATATATATATATGCATATACATATATATACATATACATATATATATATATATATATATATATATATATATATATATATATATATATATAAAGTATAATAATAGCAATATAAACAAATATACCTATATAGTGACATACCTATTGCTAGAAACATTAACATAAATATGAGTACCTATATGCTTGAAAATACAAATATAAATATATATATATATATATATATATATATATATATATATATATATATGTATATATATAGTATAATAATAGCAATATAAATAAATATCCATGTATATGGTATCCAAGCGAATACAGTACAAGTGTCATAGTAACATACCTATTGAGAAGATTGAGAACTGTCCCGTTTCAAGAAGAGAACATTTCTGAAGACTGGAAGGATGGGTTAGGGCTAGACAGTAGAGGATGGGGGGAGGGGGTGGAGAGAAGTGGAGCTGGGAGTAAGGACGGAGGGTAAAGACCGCGGTAAAGATAAAGGACTTGCCGATGGATATTGCAGGTACAGGGAAGGATTGGGCCAGTGCTAGACAGGAGGATGGTGGTGAGGGGGTTGGGGAAAGTCGACCTGGGAGTAAGGACAGAGGGACGGCGGTAAAGATAAAGGACTTGCCGGTGGGTATTGCAGGTACAGGGAAGGATCAGACGGTGTGTGGGAATAGGGCAACGAACCGGGTGGGATTACCTAACGGGAGGCTTTGAGGTTATGGAAAATGTTGGAATAGGTTGAGGAGATGACTTCTTTGTCAATTTTGTCATTGACGGGATTGTTTTCTAGATGGATATATATGGATTCAGAAAGGAGACGCTTTTCAAGGTTGGGTTCAGTGGAGAGGATGGAGAAGTTTTGGAAATCAAATTTATGTCCGTCCGTGATAGCGTGTCTAGAAAGTGCGGTTTTAATGTCTCTGTTCTTAATGTTGTATTTGTGTGTTGTGAGTCTGCTATGAATGCGGTTCTTCGTCTGCCCAATGTAAGTACTGTTGCAGTGTGGTGTAGAGCAAGGAATTCGGTAAACGACGTTGGATCTATTTCCTTGTGGGATGGGGTCTTTGAGTGTGGTATATAGGGTTTTCAGTTTATTTTTAATGGATAGACCTAAATTTAGGTTGGGAAATGTGCTTCTGAGGGATTTTTGGATTTTTTCAGAGAGGTTAGGGATGTACGGAAGGGATCTGAATAGGGGGGCGACACTATCTTGCGAGGTGGAGGGGGGTTTAGGATTTTTAATTGAATTTATGAGGGAGGTGATGGTGTGTTTCGGGAATCCATTGGCTTGGAGTATTTCTAGGAGTCGGGATGTGTTTTTGGGATGAAATTTAGGATCAGATAGGGTAAGGGATCGAAATATTAGGTTTCTAGCTGTATTGAGGATTTGATGAGGGGGGTGTGAGGATTGGTAATGGAGGAGTCTGCCAGAGTAAGTGGGTTTGGTGTACCAATCGGTGGATAAGGAGCCATCGGGGTTTCTAATCACAAGTAGGTCTAGGAAGGGTAGAGAGTTATTGGATTCGGTTTCAACGGTGAATTTCAATCGGGGGTGGTAGGAGTTAAAGGCGGCTAAGATCTGAGGAATACTATGAGGGTTGAGGATGAGGAAAAGGTCATCTACATATTTTTTAATGAAAATTATGTCGGGGAACATCGGGAGGGTGAGATTGAGGAGGTCATTTAGGGTGATATTGGCTATATCGGGTGCGAGGCAATTTCCCATGGCGAGGCCAGAGGTTTGGTGGTAGTATTTTTCTTGGAAAAGGAGGTAGCCAGATTTACAACACCGGGATAGGGATTCAAGATAGGAGGCTTGGGATAATTTGGTGTGGGGTTCTATAGTTTGCCAATTGGTTTCGACTATTTCAAGGGCTTTGTCAATGGGGATGTTGGTAAAAAGAGACTCGGCATCGAGGGAGACAAGGATAAAATTAGAAGGGACGTTAATGGAAGAAAGTTGTTGTTTTAGGTCGTAGGAATTCTGGACATCGTAGGAATTATTATGGCTAAGGGCTTGTAGAGGGGTTAGGAGAAATTTACTGAGATTAGAGGAGGGTGAGTTGATGTTGGATAGGATAGGACGTAAGGGATTGTTAGGTTTATGAATTTTTGGGAGACCATAACATCTGGGGGCTTGGGAGTTGTAAGAGATAAGTCTGTAGTAGGTACGTTTGTCAATTTCGTGATTGTGACGGAGTTTGCGGATGTGTGTGTTGAATGTTTTTATAAGATTGGGAGTAGGGTCTTTGTTCTTGGGGACGGGTGAGTATGTAGTGTTGTCAGAGAGGAGCTTAAACATTTTGTCGGTGTATTCAGTCCTGTCCATAATGACTGTCTTGTTGCCTTTGTCAGCTCTGCTTACAATAAGTTGGTTATGTGTACTAAGGAAGGAGCGGGTAGATTTCAAGTCTTGGAAAAATTTATGGGAAAAAATACATTTACATTAATTACTTAATATTCATTTAAATATATTTTTACTGACTAGGAGAAATTATCATGATGATTAGATAGTTAGCCGTCGAGGTGATAAGTAAAGATGGAATGGTTGGGATTCGGCTAAATAAACCTCAATATGAGTTTGTTTTAAAAAATCTATATTTCGGATGTTTCGGCTACTCATTGGTAGCCTTCGTCGGGAGCGTTTTTGGAAAATATTAGCGTATTCCAAAAACTCTCCCGACCTCCCACCTAGATTTTCCCATGCCCCTTGGGTATCCTTTCATTAACACCTTTTTCTCCTTTCCTGTCATAAAATGTCTTAAACCTGCCTTTTGATCCTTACCGACCTTTCTCCCACCACCTGCTGTTTTTCAGTTACATATACCCCAGTAGATTCCTTTTTCCTTAGACACTTTCACAATGGTTACTTAATTGCCAACCTTGGTCTTCCTCTGCCGCTGGGCATTTCCATCGGTATGTAGTATCTTATTTCTTTGTAAAATTAATTAATCTTACTATTAGCTACTATATTTGTCATTGGTATGTAGTTTCTTATTTTTTTGTAAAATCAATTAATGTTACTAATTACTATTAAAATCAGTTATTGTACCTATTTATTTTTTCTTTCTACTCATTCTAAGAATTTAAGAAGATATATTCTTTTATAAGTTAATTGTATTTATCGTTCTGTCACCTATAACAATTATAAACTTTTTTTTTGTTTCTGTATTAATTTCTTTTTTTGTCATTTTAGCTGACGAAGGCTACCAATGAGTAGCCGAAACGTCCGAAATATAGATTTTTTAAAACAAAATCATATTGAGGTTTATTTAGCCGAATCCCAACCATTCCATCTTTACTTATCACCTCGGCGGCTAACTATCTAATCATCATAATAATTTCTCCTAGTTAGTAAAAATATATTTATATGAATGTTAAGTAATTAATGTAAATGTATTTTTAAAGAGTCCGACTTGCAGGAACTGCGTCATTTTAGCGTGGTTCCCGAGTGCCATTGGTAAAGGAAGAATATCTAATTTCATTAAAATCTGTCCATTTTTTAGCCTGCTAGAGAGCGAACAGAAATACTAAATTATATGAAGATAGTTAGCAGTTGAGGTGACGCGAGGTCAGGATGGATGGGACTCGGCTAGGAGAAAAAAAAAGTCAGATCTTTGAGCTGTCTGGCACCCGGGCCTCCTTTATAATCTCAAGCGCTTTCTCCCTATCACCTACTACTTAATCCTAAAATCCTGTCTTTCATCCCGCCAGTATCATGTCCAATACAATGGATCAAATTGTTCACCCCTTTACGTATTTGCTGGAGTACCCCAAAGCAGCATCCTAGCCCCTCTCCTCTACTCCATCTTCACCGCTGATATCCCCACTAATCCCAGTACCATTATCACAACTTTTGCAGATGATACTGCAGTGCTTTCCTGTTCCGCCAACCCGCAGCAAGCCTCAGAAGCGCTCCGGAATCATTCTTGGGAATCGAGAAATGGCTAAAGAAGTGGCGAATTAAACTTAACACCGAAAAATGCAAGCACGTCACATTCACAGAGTGCCCGTCCGTTACCCTAAACGAATCCCTCATTCCCAAATCTGATGTTCGATACCTAGGCTTCCACCTCGAGAAGAGAATTACTTGGAACACACACACAAAAACAAGAACTAAATAGACGCTACAGTCTACTTAGACGACTAATAGGTCCCAAATCAAAACTCAGTACTGAAAACAAACTGACAATCTACAAAACTATTATTAAACCGATTTGGACATGCGGCATAGAACTATGGGGTACAGTAAAACCTTCCAACATAAACTGAATCCAAACCTTCCAGTCCAAAGTCCTTCGCCGGATCCTTAATGCTCCCTTCTACGTCAACAATAATATCATCCACCGAGACCTGACAATTCCCTTTGTCACTGAATTAGCTAAAACCCGCTTCACCACTTTTCATTCCAAGCTATCCTTTCATCCCAATCCCTTGCGATCCCTTCCAATCCCCCGAGACGCTTGAAAAGAAAGTGGCCTAGAGATCAACTGTAACACTTAAATAAAGCATTATTAATTCCTTAGGGAGTGTCAGCAATGGCTGCCTTCTCCCTTCTGTTCTTCCTTGTGTAATAGCTCAGGAGGTATGTATTTATATTCAATAAAGAAAAAAAAAAAAAAAAAAACTTTTTTTTTTTTTCTTTTTATGGCATGTCAACCTTTTTGGTCATTAACGCCATTTCTTTGAGAAGCGAGTAATATAAATAAAAAAAACTTTGAAAGAGCAGGTAAAGAAGGGGCTGGAATTTATAAGATGCCCGCTCTCAAGCTAGCATTGAAATCACCTGTCAAACAACATCGGCCTTTCCAGCAAATGAAACTACCTGTTCCAAATCCTACTCCTGGGGTAATCTGTAATCCAAGGGCTTATCTCTATAGATGTGGAACCCTCAAAATAAAAAAGTCCGACTCGCAGGAACTGCGACATCTTAGCGCGGTTCTATTCATATCCCTAGTGTCATTTTGTACACTTAGAATAGAAACAGTTATTACTTCGTTTAGATCATTCTTAATGTAAACACATATTCCAAAGAGAAGCAAGATTGTCGGCAAGGCACAAGAAACTATTCTAAGCGGAAATTACTCTTTCCGCCGTCCCAAGTTTCGCTCTAAGAAGACTCTACTACGAATATGTTTCTAACTTACTTAACTTGCATTACTAACATATCGTCGCTACAAATGCAAAGTATCGAATGTGAAAATCACCACTTTCCAGAGTGGAAAAGCATTTATTCATAGCTTTTTTTTGGACAGTCAAATATTCAGCAGATTTGACCTTTTGATAGTGGAATACTTTCCCTTTAATAGAGTGATCTAAGATTCAAGAATTTGCCGTACATAAGTCCAGCAGAAATTAGTAAAGATTGACAATGAAAGATGCATTTTTTCACATTGTTACTTTGCATTTGTTTCGACGATATCCATTTTACTGTTAAATGCAATTAAACAAAATGAAATTGTACAAGAAAATGAGAAAGTATTGTTATTTTTTAATGAACTACGCCACATACAACCACAAAATAATAATATTATTTTTACTATAGCATTTGGCTGCATGACTTACTACAGGTAAAGTACCTGTCAGCTGTCCTGA
Source organism: Gonocerus acuteangulatus (assembly GCA_946811695.1). Lineage (NCBI taxonomy): Eukaryota > Metazoa > Arthropoda > Insecta > Hemiptera > Coreidae > Gonocerus > Gonocerus acuteangulatus. The sequence continues at coordinate 76,703,258 of OX328129.1, read as the reverse complement.
TTTAGGACGTGCAATAAAAGCCTACCTGAAGCCTGCCTAGTACCTCGACCCGGGCAGATGCCCAACCTACCTTGGTCTACTCAATTTCATTAGTTGTGCATTGTATAAAACCCCCGTGTATCTTGTAGCAATCCTCGAAGGTAAATCAACAATATTCTCCAGCAACATGTTTGCCACCACATAACGACCACCAATATATGCATATCGTAACTGTCAATCCCTAAAAGTCAATAATAATACCCATGTATTTTATTGTTTAGGCTGTTATATGGTCTGATAGAGGTCTTGGAGCTGGAGCTGGTGCTGGTGCTGGTGTAAGATCTGTTAGAAGTGCTGGAGCTGGAGCAGGTGCTGGAGCTGGAGCTGGTGCTGGTTTAAGATATGGTAGAAGTGCTGGAGCTGGAGCAGGTGCCGGAGCTGGTGCTGGTATATGGTCTGATGGAAGTCTTGGAGCTGGAGCAGGTGCAGGAGCTGGAGCTGGTGCTGCTTTAAGATATCGTAGAAGTGCTGGAGTTGGAGCTGGTGCTAGTGCTGGTGTAAGATCTGTTAGAAGTGCTGGAGTTGGAGCAGGTGCTGGAGCTGGAGCTGGTGCTGGTTTAAGATATGGTAGAAGTGCTGGAGCTGGAGCAGGTGCCGGAGCTGGTGCTGGTATATGGTCTGATGGAAGTCTTGGAGCTGGAGCAGGTGCAGGAGCTGAGGCTGGTGCTGGTTTAAGATATCATTGAAGTGCTGGAGCTGGAGCTGGTGCTGGTTTAAGATATGGTAGAAGTGCAGGAGCTGGAGCAGGTGCAGGAGCTGGTACTGGTATATGGTCTGATGGAAGTCTTGGAGCTGGAGCAGGTGCTGGAGCTGGAGCTGGTGCTGGTTTAAGATATGGGAGAATTGCAGGAGCTGGAGCAGGTGCTGGAGCTGGTCCTGGTATATGGTCTGATGGAATAAAGACGGCAGTAGATTTAATGTATTCTTCATAATGTTAGTTGGTTTTAATAAAAAATAAAAATTATAAATATTTGTCAATGAGACCAAGGATTCTGTTTCTTAGCCTTCAATTCCACACCTCTGTCAGCAGTAAATCATTTGGTTTGCATTCGAAAAATAATGGACACTACATACTAATAACTACTACTATAATTTTGAAATTATTGAGTAAAATACTGAAACCTTTAACTTTATAATAAAAAAAAATTATTACATTAAACCTTTATTTTCATGTACTTAATTTTCTTTAATTTTTTTTAAATATTTATTAGGACGTGCAATAAAAGCCTGCCTGAAGCCTGCCTAGTACCTCGACCCGGGCAGATCTCTGACTCTACACGGAGAATGTTTAAATATGAGCTTTAGTCTGTCTAATCTAGCAATGTGAGTACGCAATAGCTTCATTTTCGTTAGTAGCCAAATTAAAATATTTTCAAGGATAAGTATTTTGTTAACATTTATGTCCATATTGTTATGCTAAAAACATTCACGGTTTGTTATTTCATCAATTTCACCATGGTATAATTCCTCTCCATATAAATAGCGTCCAGTTTCGAGGTTGAAATCAGACTTTCCAAGATGTTCAAAGCTACAACTGTTCTTTTCGCCATGACGGTAAAGTGAAACTATAATTAAACATTTATAGCTAGTTATAAATTTTCAATAATTAATTTGCGATAAAATTTAAAAGATAAGTCTGGTTTCCATAGTTATAATGTAAAAATAATAAAAGAAAATTTTAGTAAAATAAATTTTAAAGGTTTGCTAAATTATTTTTTTTTAAATTTTAACGTCCATTTATTATTAACTAAGAATTTTAGGACGGGTTATCTATAGGTTACCACCCTTTTCTAGCCAGGATAGGGGTGATGCCTTTTCTTTTTTCTAAAGAAAAGCCACCACCCCTAGTGGGAATCAAACCCACGACCTTTGGCTCAGAGTGTTAAGTGCTCACGCCTTAACCCTCACGGCCATCGGGTCTCAGGTTAATTTGCTAAATTAAAATGAGAACTAACCGATGTGTTTTATTATTATACTTGTAATTTTGGATATTCCCTTGAACCGCACTATAACTCTTAAGAGAATGAAGGACATTAAGGACCGAGTATTTTTGTTTTCCTCTCTATGGAGAACGCTAAAATAATGGGTGGTTATCATAGCAAATATTGATTTCCCAATATTGTTGTAATTATTTTGTTTGATTACCAGGGGCTATAACAAACAGAGCAGATGGTTTTCCAATACGGGACTAGGCAACCATGCGAGAAACATGGGTTTTCTAGATTAATACCACGAATCGTTAATGACTGCCCCTGGGATTTGTTTATAGTCAAACTGAGGGTAAAAATGCAGTTTCCAGCCCTCCAAACCGATTTCTTTCAACCTTTGCACAATAACGTATTTTGATGCACTAAACACGAATACGATAAAAAAAAAAAAAAAAACAACGTCGGATTTAACTAGGAAAGAAGTTATTCAGCACTTAAGTTCACTGTTGTGCAGGTTATGAGAGCTAATGTAAACAACTAAATTTGTCCATGCGCGGGTATGGAAAAGTTCGTAATAAGGAAGTTTAATTGAAATTTACCATAAATTATCGAAATTCATCAGCAGTTATTTATTTACAATCATTTTTTTAAATAATGAAACACTTTTCACATTTCTTGTTTCGTGCATGAAAAGTATTACATATCAGAAATCCCTTAATAATTAGCTAATGCCTTTATAATTATCGTTCTAATTCGCGCCTACCGAACTTCAAAGCCCTCCAAACCGATTTCTTTCAACCTTTGCACAATAACGTATTTTGATGCGCTAAACATGAATACGATAAAAAAAAAACGTCGGATTTAACTAGGAAAGAAGTTATTAAGCACTTCAGTGCACTGTTGTGCTGGTTATGAGAGCTAATGTAAACAACTAAATTTGTGACGACTTTAAGGCATACATGACTTTAAGGCATAAATGACGACTTTAAGGCATACATGCTATGCGTTTCCGCTCGCTATGCTCGCTCAAAAAGATAACAAAACCCGTCAATCCAACTCGCTAAAATTAATAGACTATAATATAAAGCACTAAAGTTAGGAAGGTTATAAAACTAGGCGTCATCAGCGTATTTGTAAACACGCGCATGCGATATGTAACATTGGGAAACAGAGAACTCTCATTTGAAATGTTCAGAAACCATTTATTCAAAGATATTGTTAATTTTAAGGGCATCCTCACCTGTCGTCACCTGTCGCTTAAGGGCATACGTGCTATGCGTTTCCGCTCGCTCAAGAAAATAACAAAACCCCAGTCAATCCAACTCGCTAAAATTAATAGAATTCTATTAATTTTAGCGAGTTGGATTGACTGGGGGTTTGTTATCTTTTTGAGCGAGCGGAGCGAGCGGAAACGCATAGCAAGTATGCCCTTAAAGTCGTACTAGACATTCGTCTAATCCTCCAAGACATCTCTCTTAGCTTAGAAAATTGACTTGTTGACAATTGAAGTTCGGTAGACGCGAATTAGAACGATAATTATAAAGGCATTAGCTAATTATTAAGGGATTTCTGATATGTAATACTTTTCATGAACGAAACAAGAAATGTGAAAAGTGTTTCATTATTTTAAAAAAATGATTGTAAATAAATAACTGCTGATGAATTTCGATAATTTATGGTAAATTTCAATTAAACTTCCTTATTACGAACTTTTCCATACCCGCGCATGGACAAATTTAGTTGTTTACATTAGCTCTCATAACCTGCACAACAGTGAACTTTAGTGCTTAATAACTTCTTTCCTAGTTAAATCCGACGTTTTTTTTTTTTTACCGTATTCGTGTTTAGTGCATCAAAATACGTTATTGTGCAAAGTTTGAAAGAAATCGGTTTGGAGGGCTGGAAACTGCATTTTTACCAAACTGAGTTCATAGGTCCAATAGCTACACAGCTGCAGGCTCTGTAATGAATTCACAGCAGCTCGATTCAAACTTGCACCATTATTAGTCGAATGTCGCGCTTCGCAGGTTTGTCGTAACCGAATTCTTTCACGTTAATTGCGATCTTCACCTTCCTGGGCAGTACGATTAGATTTGTAATTAATGTGATTCGTTGCATTTCGGGTTCTTCTGCCTAAATAGGAGGCATGTTTAGTAAGCCACAAACACACACCACGTTTGTAATAAAATAGATGCGCAGGAAAGAGACGTTTACATTTCAAGTGACATATTACCACAGACAATTTACATTTTACCATAGACCATTTGTTTTTGAGTAACGTTACCATCGTATAAATATACGATGGTATATTTCCCCTCCACTTAAACTTTATGGTATGGTATTAAAGTTCAAATTGACCTTTAAGTATTATTACGAATCTTTTACATGGGAATATAGAAAAATGGGGTATTTTTTACTTCGTTAAAGCAAAAATAAATTAATTGAAATTGCATTATTATGTTCTTATTTATTTAAATTTTATCGTCCATTATTATTAAATACGAATTTTAGGACGGGTTATCTATAGGTTACCACCCTTTCCAGCCAGGATAGGGCTAATGCCTTTCCTTTTTTTCTAAAGAAAAGCCACCACCCTCTAGTGGGAATTGAACCCACGACCCTTGGCACGGAGTGTTAAATTCTCAAGCCTTAACACTCACTGCCACCGGGCCTCCACATGTTCTTATTTTTACTGTTATAGTAGACTAGCTGAGTACCCGTGCTTCACCACGACCGATAAGTATTTTTTATATTGAGTTAAATAAGATATGATCAAAATTAACGCTACTACATAATTTTGTACAGCTTATTATTGCACGGACTTTAAAGCCACCCAGGAAACACCATGTGGAGGTAACCATTTCCGTTGGCAAAAAAAAAAAAAAAAAAAAAATACAACAACCGCTTAAAACGTGACGTAAATAGAGACAAATACACAGTGAAAAGCATACAACTAACAAATTTGAAGTTTTAAGCACTTATCTCTTCGATTGACATCGCCCCACCGAACATTACAACAGAATCTTATTGTAGAGAATTTAGTAACCTTTAGAATAGCAGCCTTCCACTTACTACGAGTTCCCAACCGTTTTCGAGATATTTTATAAAATATACTGAGATCCGAAAACTTTGTATCACCATTCATACACTTTTTTTTGTCCATATACTTCGTTTCTGAATACCCCAAACAGAAAATTAGTTTTGAAAAGTATTTCTATCAACTTCTCTGCTACAGAACTCGCTTAAAAAATGGTTTCATTCGTTTTCCTACGTTAAGGAATCTCTCGCATGAATTTCGCTCCAAAAACCATGTTCCAGTAAACGGATTCAA
>OX328129.1:75805645-75947856 GCA_946811695.1 Gonocerus acuteangulatus | reverse complement strand
AACACGAAGCAATCTAATTCGACTCGCGGTCTGTTTCCCAATTTTGCATCCTGGACCAATAAACACCCACTCGTGGGACTAGAAGCTTTGGGACTATTACCCGTCGGGAAATAAAATGCCCCTCTGATATTACATTTTTTCTGGTCAGATAAATAGAGTCCTATAATGGTCACACCATACCTTAAGCTCCTGCAAAAGTATTTTCTGACTTTCCAATTTCATCCGCGTTAACGCTTCCAAAAAGTCCAATCTTCTTTCTCCTGCTGCAGACACAATCTGCTGAGTGGTGATGATCTCTTCTTCAAAAGTACATATGTTATATGGGTAACGTCACCAGATAAGCCAAGTCTTTATGGGTCAAGAAAATGCACTCCTCGATGTGGTAAAGGCCTCCGCACTCTTTGCCGTGATTGGGTCTCTTAACTCCTCGCTGTGGTGAAGGCCTAAACGTCCTCACGCGGGGGGGGGGGGGGGGTCTCTACTCCTTGTTGTAGTGAAGATCTCCTCACTGTTTGCGGTGGTGGTCGGGTCACCACTCCTTGTAGTGGTGACGGTACTCCCCACTTCTTGTTGTGGTGAAGATCTCCCCACTCTTTGCGGAGGTGTGGGTCGATCAACTCCTTGTAGTGCTGAAGGTACTCCAAACTCTTCGCAGTGATGGAGGTCTCTCTAATCCTTGCAGATTTCACCGCTCTTTGTGGGGGTGTTGTGTCTCTACCCCTTGTAGCGCTGAAAGTCTCCCACTTAATGAGGTGTTGGTTGGGTCTCTCGACTTCTTATAGTGTTCAAGATCTCCCCCGCTTTTTTTTTTTTGGTGGGGTCTCCCCACTCCTTGTTGTGAAAAGGTCTCTCCACTTTTTTCAGTCGTAGAGGTCTCCCCACTTCTTGTTGTGACGAAGGTCTTCCCGCTTTTTACGGTGGTGGGGGTCTCTCCACTCTTTGTTGTGATGAAGATCTCCCCACTCTTTGCGGAGGTGTGGGTCGATCAACTCCTTGTAGTGGTGACGGTACTCCACACACTTTCCAGTGGTGGAGGTCTCTACCCCTTATAGTGGAGTAGGTCTCCCTACTGTTTACATTGATAGGGGTCCCTCCACTCCTTGTTGTGGAGAAGGTTTCCCCACTGTTTACATTGATAGTGATCTCTCCACTCGTTGTTGTCGTGAAGGTCCCTCCACTATTTGCAGTGGTGGGGTCTTTTCGCTTGTTGTAGTGGTGAGGATATCACTATTCTTCGCGGTGGTGGTTGAGTCTCTCCATTTCTTCCAGTGGTGAAGGTACTCCACACTCATTCTTGTGATGGGTACTGAAAAGTTAATCTCCTTGAATGCAAAACGCTGTATATCTTGGCTTAAAAAAAAAAAAAAAAACCAAGAGATCTTGACATCTGAAACCAAAGAGTCAATACTTGTTTCTAACCTCTTTGGATCCAGGTGGTTGTATAGCTCTGTTTCTTGAAAGTACGCAAGTAACTACGACCTCTGCATTCGCAACGATTAGAAATATTCTGTTATCACCTTTAATGCAAGTGCTGACTTTACACGAAGAAATCTGAACTCGCAGATATTCGAAATGTTTTTAATCTCGCTGGCGGTGCCAAACATAACATTTCTGCTTAAAAGATCCAAGAGACCTTGACGTCTGAATCCTCAGATTCAACAGGTTTATTATCTCCTTGGATCCAAGATACTGTACCTCACTGCTGAAAAGACTCATTAGACCGTGAACATGGGCTATTCCTGACCGGCTTACATGCTCCGAGGAGTGGAAGTGATTCTCTTTGTCTTGGATCCGCCACTTTTTCAGAGCCAAAATACTCAGACATCTAGGATACAATATGCAGTCCATTCTGACGTCAGAAAGCGACATCTTATGAAACATTTCATGTTGTTCCCTCTCTCATAATTTATACAACTAGAACTTCACGTCAAACCCTGCTTTCTCTAGAAGTCCTACGTGCTATATACAAATGCTTACAACGGTTTTGGTGCAATACCTCTGCTTTTTACGGCAGTGACTAAAACATATTTTTTCGGAGACGCATATCGAAACTGAATTTGGATAAGAAACAGTATGGCAGTATAATTGACATAAAATCCTAAGTACTTCACTAGATTTAACGTTCTTCATTAAAAATAATTTTAGTTCTAGTTCTAGGTTAGAAATTTCCGCTTACAGACAATCGCCCGTGAAAAAAGTCCGTCACGCAGAAGCTGCATAACTAAGCACTTCCCTCAGAATTTGGGTAGTATAGACTGCTTTCCAGAACAATTAGCTTAAAATATCCAACATAAATAAAATAAAAACATGAATAGTTCTCTTTTAATTTTGTAATGAGTAACTGTTCAATTATTAATTTTGTAATTAATTTGCTTCCTGAGTTATGCTTACATATGGTACCTACTACACTACTTAATAAATACAAAAAACTTCATATTTTCGTCTTTTGATCTGACGCAGGAACAGGATACAGTCCCTCTAGTTGTCGAGAGCGCTCCTTGCGGCGGCCTTGCGAACCTAATTCTATTGAAATATATTACAAAGTAAAGCCCTCTTTCCGATTGACCGATTTAGCTCATTTTTACAACACTTCTTTCCCATAAGTTACCCACGACGTATACCGCGTTTCATTACAATACAGCAGAAATTACGACCGGTATGAGTATATTAGGTATTATTAAGTAGTGTAGTAGGCATATGGTACCTACTACACTACTTAATAAATACAAAAAACTTCATATTTTCGTCTTTTGATCTGACGCAGGAACAGGATACAGTCCCTCTAGTTGTCGAGAGCGCTCCTTGCGGCGGCCTTGCGAACCTAATTCTATTGAAATATATTACAAAGTAAAGCCCTCTTTCCGATTGACCGATTTAGCTCATTTTTACAACACTTCTTTCCCATAAGTTACCCACGACGTATACCGCGTTTCATTACAATACAGCAGAAATTACGACCGGTATGAGTATATTAGGAATTTGGGTCCGGAGTAAACCCCCCTCCTAATGAACCGATTTAGTTTATTTTTACCTGTAGATTACCACTACGAATACCGAGTTTCGTCGAAATATAACAAAAATCACGGCTGGTAGTGGCTTTTGCTATTGTGGGTCCGAAGTAAACCCCCCCTCCTAATGGACCGATTTAGTTTATTTTTACAACACATATTTACCTGTATATTACCACTACGAATACCGAGTTTCGTCGAAATATAACAAAAATCACGGCTGGTAGTAGCGAATTGGTATTGTGGGTCCGGAGTAAACCCCCCCCCCCCCTTCTATTGAACCGATTTAGTTTATTTTTACATCTCACTTTTCTCTCTATATTACCACTACGAATACCAAGTTTCGTTGAAATATAACAAATATTACGGCTGGCATGGTCAAATTAGTGTTTTGGGTTCGGGGCAACCCCCCCCCCCTTCCGGTGGACCGATTTTGGTGGATAACGAACTCGTTCAATCGTTTGCTAATTGAATGCTATATACCAAGTTTCGTGAAGAAAAAACAAAAACTCTGGCCGCTATCGTGTTAACAGACACAGACACACACACACACACACACACACACACACACACACACACACACATATATATATATATATATATATATAAATTTTAATGGGGGTTATTTTCGGTGTCTACTAGGTAGGATCGATAAAGATTTGAAGAAATTTTTCAAAATTTCCGTCATGACTGCAACCTCAATAGCTACTTTCCTTCGGAGGAAAGTGCTAAAAAGAGGGTTTCCGTTCTTCAAACACAGCCCGGCCATTTTTTTTTCGAATAATTAAAACTATTTTTTTTTTTGGTTACTTTAACATCCCAAATAAAACTTATGACATAAAGAATTAAAAAGTATTGATTTATTTGGTACCCATAAGTTGGATAAAATGACTTTCATTTTGACAACATAAGGTAGTATTTACCCTTCAGTTTAGGTTTGCCCGAATGATGTCTGAAAATGTAGTTGCATACTAAATAAGCTTGTCCGTGTTGGGTCTACCTCTTGCATTATTCTCCTGTTTATGAAAACATGAGGAGGACTCGGCAGCGAAGAAAATGGTCTTCGCTTTATCATAGATTCAATCCATTGGTGATATGTCAGAGGTTAGGGAGCTGCAAGACTTTTTTCCAATCCAAATGGTTTAAGAGTATTTGAAGGTCAAATTTCGTAAGAAATCCTTAAGAAAGAAATAACTAGAGCTTCCATGGTTTTGAGGGTAGCTGAATTCGAATACGAGGTCCTTTTCACCCCATCGGCACAAAATCAAGGTCATTTCGAGGCAAAATATGCCTATTTTGCAAAAAATGAATTTTGACTGCAGATTCATTTCATGCAAAATAAACATATTTGACCTTCAAATGCCCTTCAACGTGCTGGGGGAAAGACGGACTCCGGATTCGGATTCATAATATTTCTGTCGATATTTCGAGTCGAAATAAATAAGAATATGTGTATGTATGGCGTCTTCGGAAAATACCACTTTTTTTGTGTGTGTACCTGTGTTATCAGTCCCGGAACTCCTGGAAAAAGGATATTTATTCCCGATTCCCTATTAGGCACTATTTCCTCCAGAAGACTATTTCCTCCAGAAGATCTTCAAAGAGTCTATTTATCCTTCGAAACCGACAGATACTTCCAGAGATTTGGATCTATTAAACTTTTCGATTCGGTTACTTGTCTTAAAGTCTTCTATATTCATCAACTCTCGGAATTTTATCAATTTTACACTCTGGCGAGTAGATTTATTTCCGCTCCATCCAACTTCTAAACTAAGAATTTAAATCTTCCCTACCTGATCTCTAGAAGGTAGCCTCATTCAACTTTGAAAATCTCGGATCTTGCACTGAGTTATTTAATGCAATTTCTTTTAGCGCGATTCCTCCCTCCCTCCATAGGGAGGAAAACCGCTTATGAAGTTTACCTCATGACGGAATCCCGAAGTGCTGACTTTTCAGACCCCCTAGATCTCAAAAATAACGGTGGTTCGAACTTGTATATATATATATATACATATATATATATATATATATATATATATATATATATATATATATATATATATAAGTCTGTTCGCTCTCCCATAATCTCAAAAATGGCCCGATTTTGAAGAAATTTAGTACAATAATCGTTCGTCTAATTTGAAAGTACAAGTTCGTTAGCCTAGAGAATCCGTCTACCGAAAGATGTTTTTTTTTAGGCTAAATTCGCGCGATACCAATCGTAATGCTTACGTTTTTGAGTTCTCATAATGAGTTCTGCTTACGTTTCTTCTATGTACTCATTTTATAAGTTCTCTAACGTAGGAAAGCTAATAAAACAATTTTAAAAGCGATATCTGTCACTGTTTACGAGAAAAATTGATACATCGTCGATACAAATGCAAAGTAACGAATGTGAAAAAATGCATCTTTCATTTTCAATCTTTACTAATTTCTGCTGGACTTATGTACGGCAAATTCTTGATTCTTAGTTCACTCCATTAAAGGGAAAGTATTCCACTGTCAAAAGGTCTAATCTGCCGAATATTTGACTGTCCAAAAAAAAGTTATGAATAAATGCTTTTCCACTCTGAAAAGTGGTGATTTTCACATTCGATACTTTGCATTTGTAACGACGACATCTCCTTTTCCAAACTAATTTTGGTTTGGGTATTTACAAATGATTCATTCAGTTGAAACTTGTTCCAGATGTTTGATATTCATCTAATCTATGAAGGTAAATTTTGGTTCCGTTTGGAGTTAAGGAAGTACTAGAAATAAAATATTTCATTAACAGGCATGAAATGTTTTGGGATTTTCGTTTATTTTTCTATAATATCTCGAAAACGGTTGGGTGGAAGGTAACCATTCGAAAGCTTACTAAATCCTCTACGAAAAAGGTTCTAATGTAATGTTTGATGGGGCCAATCGGAGAAATAAGGACTTCGCAATTGTTAGTTTTGCTCTTTTGAACGGGTTTGTCTATATGCTTACCTTTCGTTTTAACTGGTTGTAGCTTATTTTAATTGCATTTAACAGTAAAATGAATATTTGCCAAAACAAGGTGAGATAACGAAGTAAGTTGTGGAGCCTTAAATCTATTTTCTCTTCCAGATTTTATTTTATATTTCCACGAAAGATCAAACCCCACCAATAACCGCTACTATTCCTTTACTAATAGTAGTAGAGATATGAACGGAACCGCGCTAAGATGACGCAGTTCCTGTGAGTTGGACTTCTTTTTTTAAAAAATATTATTGTATAAATGTGTGTCTATTAGCTATTTCATCAGTACTTCAATGTACTGGCTGAGATCAGAAAGTATTTCTGTCAGATCTTAGGCTAATGTGAGATTTTAGCATAGATGTGCTTTAGCGGTGATCAAAAAAGAAGACTATATATTATTTAGCACTTTACATAGGTTTGTCGGGTGGACCTAAAGAAGATTTATGTTCCTGAATTTGATCAGAAGGCTCTAAGCGAAATATTTTTTTTTTTCTGAGTGTACAGTCTGTTAAAATATAAAACGAAACTAATACGAGAGTTCCGATTATATCTTGGTCCGAATGATTCATGTATCACCTGATCTCGAGATGTAGTGGCCAGCCTCTGGTGGCGAGTGGTGGATCGCCATCTTCTCCACTTCTCCAGGTGGTACTCCATCTGAAGTTGCCACTTATTCAGAGTACTATTCGAGTGGGGAATAGCTTTTCTCTGAGCACCCTCATGGGAAGTGGCCGTCTCGACTATTTGGGCGAGAAACTGGGAGGTTTTTACCAATAATTTCGTTGCTTGACCATTTTTAATTGATTTTATGTTTTGATGTGTTTTTTCTAAGCAAACTGAGAGTCCAAAACCGATTTTTTTTAAAATTTTATCTTTCACCGTTTACGTGAGGCGGCCAGTATTGAATCACATAGCGATTTTTAGCTTAAATTGATTATCTCTGGACTGCATCATGCAACAAGATTGGAACTAGCATCATTTCTTTCAGTACTCTCTCCCTGACAATACTGTTTCGTAGCCATAATTCCCTATGCAAATCTTACCAGTCTAAATGGTCTCCAAAGTTGGGGGTCGAAAATTGAGGAATTAAAAAAAAACTATGAAGGAAATTTTTATCAGAGTTGTTTTTTGTAGTAAGATATCATTGGGTAGTCGCATTTTATAGAGTATCAGCATTTACAACTCACTCCTTAATGTTTTATGAATTTTAGAAATTTTGAATTTTTTTAAAGTTTGAGGCTGTATATCTCAGATGACACTTAATAAAAATTCATGATTTTTACAGGAAATGTAGGCCTATATGGTAGCAAATTAGAGTATAAATTTCATTATCGGTATTTGACTCCGAACCGAGTTATGAATTTTTGAAATTTCAATTTTTTAAAGTTTTGTAAAGTTTGAAGTAGTATATCTCAGATGGGACTGGATAAAAATCCATCTTTTTATCTGTATGTAACAATTGTATATCGAACAAAATTTAACCCGCTATAGAATCAGCCTTGGCTAAGGGCAGACTTTTGAAATGTTGTCACTATTTCTAAGTATTCTTGACCGGTTTGCGTAACCGAGTTGGCGCCTATTCAAATAAAAATTTTAAGAAAATTTAAAATTCTAGATGCCATTAATTTACAGTAGTAGAAATTGCTTCGTTTGCTCTTTTTTTTTTTTTGCTTGTGCTTATGGCGTGCCAAACTTTGAGGTCATCATCGCCAGTGCCTCTTTGATTAGCCGTTGGAAAGATCTATGAGAGACAAACAAATGTTAATTAAAAAAAAAAAAAAACAAGCAATGAAAACACTTAATACAAGCACACTAACATTTTCGATGATTTAGGACCTCATTTCTCCGATTGACATATTCTTATCGAAAATTACTTCAGAACCTTATCACTAGACAATTTTAAAAGCTTTCGAATGGTCACCTTCCACTTGCCACTATTTCCCAACCGTTTTCAAGATATTTGAGAAAATATAACCCCCAAAACTTCCTTATGTCCAAACGCAATGAACATTTAAAAACCTTGAAACCTGAACGAGTTTCAACTGAATGAATCGTTTCTGAATACTCAAAACTGAAAATTAGCTGAGAAAACTAGTTAAAGAACTGTCCTCGTAAACGGTTAAAGATCTCGCTTTAAAAATGGTTTCATTCCTTTTCCTACGATTCAAACCTATGAATAGAGCATATTAACTCAAAAACGGATATAAATTCTATACATACAAATTTGATTCATATTTATTAACGTGATCTATGAGTTGTAATACATGAAATTTTCTCGTCGGCACTTCCGGGTAGCGTCATAATGTCGACGTCATAAGGGAGTTTGGTGAAGAAACACGCTTAAAGGCAATGACCCGAAACGCAATCTCCTGTACGCTCTATTTACCCACAATAATCCAGATGTTACTAGCCTTATCTAGTTGGGAAACTAGGCGCCACTTGGTAAAAAACATATTGAGAATTTTTATCAGCAGAGTTGATAACGAATAGGAATTTAATCCTGTCATCGTCATCTGATTCATGAGCCTATATCTATTTTATTGCTAGTAATACAATACTTCTAAATATTGTTTGAAACTGTTTAGTTAGTAACAAATCCACTATAAAAAAGTCCGTCTCGCAGGAACTGCATCATCTTAGCGCGGTTCCGTTCATATCCCTAGTCTAATTTGGAAAGATTAAAATAGAAGCAGTTATTATTTTGGTTCCACCAGTCTTTTTTTTTTTAATTAATTATTATAATGGCGTGTCAACCCTTAAGGTCACTAACGCCATTCCTGTGAGTAGTAAAGTCTTGACAGGTCATGATTTACAATCTTACCTGGAAGGGTCTGCTACACTAGAAACGGACCCGCTAGTGACAAGGTCTTGGAATCTTGGAAATCTATATTTCTAACAATAAAGTGTTTTTGTTATTTTACTTAACCAGTTTTATTGTCAAATACATTATCCAACTATAAGCAATTAAAAAATAACAAGGAGTAAAACAGACAAAAAGAACCGTTCGAATAAACGAAATCAATTAATTTAAAGTTTTAAGCACTTATTTCTCCGATTGACATCGCCTAATTAGAACTTTCTTCAGAACCTTGTTTGTAGAGCATTTAGTAAGCTTCCGAATGGTAATCATCCGCTTCACAATATTGTCAACGGTTTTCGAGATACTGACGAAAGTATAGAAAGTTACCAAAATTTTTTTTGTCTTTTAATAAAATATTTTATTCTAACCCTTCCTTTACTCTAAACGTAACAAAAATGTCAACATATTAGTGTTGATGAAACTCCAACATGCAGAAAATGTTTCAACTGTATCCCATAATTCTAAGTACCAAAATCAAAGACAAAGAACCCTCCCTAGGAAGGACGCTAGGCAGTTGAAAAGCTATATATCTTGGAAATCCATATCTCTAACATTAAATTGTTCTTCTTATTTTTCTTAACCTGTTTTATTTTCAAATACATTATCCAACTATAAGCAATTAAAAAATAACAATGAATAAAAAACAGACAAAAAGAACAGTTCGAATAAGCGAAATCAATTACTTTAAAGTTTTAAGCTCTTATTTCTCCGATTGACATCGCCTAATCAAAACTTTCATAAGAACCTTTTTTTTAGAGCATTTAATAAGCTTTCTAATGGTATTCTTCCGTTTACCATGATTCTCAACCTTTTTGGAGATATTAAAGAAAGTAAACAAAGTTACCAAAACTTTTTATGTCTGTTAATAAAATATTTTATTCTAACCCTTCCTTAACTCCAAACGTAACTAAAATTTCAACATATTAGTTTTAATGAACGTAGAACATGCAGAAAATGTATCAACTGAATCCCATGATTCTAAGTACCCAAACCAAAAACGGTATTCAAAAACTATTTTTCCAATTTTCTCAAAAACGGTTAAAGATATCGTCTTGAAAATGGTTTCATTCGTTTTCCTAGCCCAAGAAGCATATAAAACGAGTACTTACAAGCTTATGAACTCAAAAACGTAAGCGTTACGATTTTGTTTGCTCGAATTTCGCCCCAAACGCCATCTTCCAGTAGGCGGACTTTGCTGGTTAACAAACTTGACCTTTCAAATTAGACGAAAGATTTTTGTACCAAATTTCATCAAAATCGGACCATTCGTCTGGGAGCTACAGAGCGAACAGACAAAAATATATATATAAATAAATAAATATATACATATACATACATATATATATATATATATATATATATATATATATATATATATATATACATATATATATATATATATATATATATATATATATATATATATATACACATACAAATTTTAACCACTATCATTTTCGGTCTCTATGGGTTCTGAAACGCAAAATTTTCTAGTCGACACTTCCGGATTGCGTCATGAGATCAACCTTATAAGCGGGGTTCCTCCCTATGGGGGAGGGAGGAACCGCGCTAAAAATAAAAAAATCCCCACCGGCTAATCCTATTGGTTAATATTGTAAAACACTTTTATTTATTTAAGTTTAACGTCCATTATTATTAACTACGAATTATAGGACGGGTTCTCTATAGGTTACCACCCTTTTCTAGACAGGATAGGGCTAATGTCTTTTCTTTTTTTCTAAAGGAAAGCCACCACCTCATTGTGGAAATCGACCACACGACCCTTGGCACGGAGTTAAACAATTTTAATTGTATTTTGATTGAAGTAACAGGTGAAAGTAATTGACAATGTAAATTTTTGATAATTTTATGTTTTCTTTAATCAACTTAACCCTTTATAGGGCAAAATTCGCTAGTTATGTTAAAAAACATTTAAAGTTACAAATTCAGCCTATTTGCCCTCCTGTTATAAAAAAAAAAAAAAACCTGTTATGTTAGATCAGCCTATGATAAATGTTATTTCCGGTTTCCAGCATATCCCCGAACGGGGATTATGATCATTAGCGACGTGTTTGTAAGGACCGAGTAAAAATTATACTAAACCTGCATTATACTTACGATTACAAGTTCGGTTTATAATGTGTGCAACAAGCACTTGAATCATTCCGGAGAGTCAGAAGAAGTGCTAATACTGAAGGTGTCACCAGGTAATTAACTGATGTAGGAAGGGCCGTCAGGGTGGGCATAATCCCCATACGGGGATGGCAGTTGGCGGAATTCCCCGGTATAGGTAGTAGGGTGGGCTTGAAGTGATATTCCTTCTATTAGGACACTTACTCTACCTAATAGAAGTGATTGGAACTTCTTGATGGCTACAGCGAACCCGTAGGAGAAGTTTTCAACTGCATCCCCATACGGGGATCATACCTACTAAACGGTTGAATACAATGGTTTGTTCTAACGGACAACAATGGTCTGTAGAAGCTTAATACAAGATAATTCTTCGAATAGATTAAAGAAATTGTCATATCGTGTTAAAAAAAAAACAATCTTTTAAAAAATCGATTCAGATCGCCCATATCTAATCCGAACCGAAAATCTGTTTCCTATATGTCTGTAGGATGCCACGAATGAAACATTATCTGTTTATTGAATCTTTGAGCATAATGAGACACCAAAAGGTCCATTGTAAATGGATACTCTTAACAGGACGGAGAGTGTCCAGGAATATGATAAGAGTAATGGAGTTTCAGCCGACGAAGAGGTTAGACAAAGAGGTAACCACAACCACCCTACATTCCCTTCATGATGACGTCATGTAAACCTCGGCTTCTAATTGGCTGCCCGATGCAGGAATCCAATCAGTGGCCATACTAATTACTAATATCCTAACCTGTCTCCATTTAATATTCTACACAGTGTTGCCTTTATCTATTCTCCTAACCTCAACCTAAGTTTAGGTCGATACTAGAAACTACAAGAATATGCTCATTTCAAACTTAAGCAAGATTATATGATTTTTACATTAATTTACAAATAATAAAATAATGTTTTTATTGGGTATTCGACAATAGCTTACAAATATAGAGGTATTTGTGTATACATGCTATTATCGCGCTGTCTGGTGGTGGAGTGTCTAACAATACCTTATCAGCACCACAGTGACAGCTGCATATCACTACAATACTCACTGATGAAGTCTACCTCTTGTTTATCAATGGGTAGCATTTCATTGACTAGCTTTGATTTGGGCTATTTATAAACTTTGGTTTTACTTACAAGGGAACATCCCCTAGTGTCCGGAGCCGATTTTTATGAAACTTTGTACATTTATTGAACAAGTGAAAATAAACGTTTTGACGAAATAGAAATTATCGTTTAATGATTGTATTTTTTCTGTAATCTGCTATCTAAAACAAATGATTTGGTGAAAGAATCATTTTATAAACTCTTTATATAAAATATACCTATTTTCGGCTCCTAAGGCGCATTGGACGGAACGCTTGGACACGTGTCGACTATTTTTCGATGTAGAATCACCAGAAAAAAAATTAACCAAATCGGTGTACTCACCACTGTATATTCCCCTTATTGGAATATTTGAAGTGTACTTTGCGGAAGGGTGGTTTCACCCCTTCGGCGATTGGGCCGATAAAAAAAAATAATTGTCGATTTTTTTCACGTGTTTAATAAATATACAAAGTTTCATAAAAATCGACTACGGACACTTGAGGTGTTTCCTTGTTGGCTACTCATTTTGAAATTTATTTACTTTATTTTATTTTTTGTTTCCATTAAATATATTTTATAATACCCTTGGCCTTCAAAATAGTGACAAGCTAGGGTGGGTTCCAGGATACTCGGGCATCCAGGGGAATGAAAAAGCAAATTAGCTGGATAATCCAGGGCATCTACGGTGTCCACCTAAGTAGAATCTCAAAGTGGCCGTGGTCAGACTAAGGATTCGAAAATGGGCTGAAGCTAAAGAACACGCGAGAAACTGGCGGTACAGTTCCTCTCAGAGACAGACCAAGCAGTTTTTGATTTTACTAGGCAGGAAGGGAACAAAAGCTCTTTTAGCGCGGTTCCTCCCTCCCTCATAGGGAGGAACCCCGCTTATAGGGTTGATACAATGAAACAATCCGGAAGTGCCGACTAGAAAATTTTGCGTTTCAGAACCTCTGGAAACCGAAAATGATGGTAGTTCAAATTTGTATATATATATATATATATATATATATATATATATATATATATATATGTATATATTTATATTTGTCTGTTCGCTCATTTCTGGCTTCCCTGATGGTCCGATTTTGATGAAATTTGGTACAAAAATTCTTCGTCCAATTTGAAAGGTCAAGTTCGTTAACCAGCAAAATCCGCCCACTGGAAGATGGCATTTGGGGCGAAATTCGCGCAAAAAAAATCGTAACGCTTACGTTTTTGAGTTCATAAGCTTGTAAGTACTCTTTTTATAGGCTTCTTGGGCTAGGAAAACGAATGGAACCATTTTCAAGGCGATAGCTTTAACCGTTTTCGAGAAAACTGAAAAAATAATTTTTGAATGCCGTTTTTGGTTTGGGTACTTAGAATTACGGGATTCAGTTGAAACATTATCTGCATGTTCTACTTTCATTAAAACTAATATGTTGAAAGTTTTGTTACGTTTGGAGTTAAGGAAGGGATAGAATAAAATATTTTATGAACAGACAAGAAAAGTTTTGGGAACTTCGTATACTTTCATTAATATCTCGAACACGGTTGGGAAATCGTGGTAAGTGGATAGAAACTATTTGAAAGCTTTCTAAATTCTCTACAAAAAATATTCTAAAACTATTTTTGATTAGGTTATGTCAATCGGAGAAAAAAGTGCTTAAATGTTCAAATACGTCTGTTTTGTTCTTAAGAACGGGTTTTTGTCGTTCTTTTTGTAATTTTTGTCTCTTTCCCTTTGTTTTTTATTGCTTTTTATTTTTGTAATTTCTTATGTTGGGAAAATTTTGTGTGTAAAACAGGATATGAAAAATGAGACCAATTTTCTGTTGCTAGAAATAATGTAAATTTTGGGAACTTTCATTAGTATCTCGAAAACGGTTGAAAATCTTGGTAAACGGAAGAATACCATTAGAAAGCTTATTAAATGCTCTACATAAAAGGTTCTAATGAAAGTTTTGATTAGGCGATGACAATCGGAGAAATAAGAGCTTAAAGCTTTAAAGTAATTGATTTCGCTTATTCGAACTGTTCTTTTTGTCTGTTTTTTATTCCTTGTTATTTTTTAATTGCTTATAGTTGGATAATGTATTCGAAAATAAAACAGGTGTAGTAAAATAACAAAAACAATTTATTGTTAGAAATATAGAGTTCCAAGATTCCAAGACCTTGTAACTAGCGGGAAAGTTTCTAGTGATGCCGACCCTTCCAGGTAAGATTGTAAATCCTACCTTTCAAGACTGTTGGAACCAAAACAATAACTGTCGGGGTCGGTCACTGCTACTTTTATCGTAAAAATGGTTTTATTGTGCCGAAGTTTCGGCTTGAACTTCAAGCCTTCATCAGGGCTGTAAATACAAGTAGGACATATTTAACACTAATATATGCACATATCTATGTAAATATACCTAACACACACACACATATATATATATATATATATATATATATATACATATAATATATATATATATATTTATATATATATGCATATACACATACACATATACACGCACACATATGTACATATATATGCCCACATACGTACACATATAGGGTATGTATTATTAAGTAGCAGTGACCGAACCCGGACAATCCCTACCTTGCATCATCAACGGTCAACGATCTCCTCTCAACAAAATAATAACTGCTTCTATTTTAATCTTTCGAAATTAGACTAGGGATAAGAACGGAACCGCGCTAAGATGAGGCAGTTCCTGCGAGTCGGACTTTTTTTAACGTGTGCAGGACTACGGTCAGACTAGTAACAGCTCTCCTTGCAGGTCACTGCAGACTGCATCGGCATTGGACCCGAAACGATACGATCCGATAGCCACCGATGCTCGGCCGGACAAACATGTTTGTTTCTAGACCGATTTTGGACCGACCAAGCAGAATGGGGCAAAACCGCATATTGTGTTTCAAAAAGGTCTAAAGCCTCTACATCATAACCGCTTTCAATGCATTTTTTTTTAAATTTAGAACAACTTTGTCAATTCACATTTTTGTTTTTTGTTTCCCTTGTTTACTAAATTACCTAGAATGATGTTTATAACCATCCAATACTTATAACCTTCTAGCAACCTTTCTTATAAATAATTGTAAAATATGAATACCACCAAAATTCAACCTAATCGAAAGTTTCTATGCTTATTAGGTGGTATTTCTTAAATTAATCACTCATTTTCACTTCACTACGAGATCATTACTGGCAAGCTGTTACTAGATCGGGTCGGGACAAATGTAAGCACTTACGTCGGCCGCTGTCGGCTGTTGTCGGTCAAACTGAATCGGATCGGGAGAAATTTGGGTCCAATGTAGGTGAAGCCTAAGGTTGATGCATTGTGGATTTCAAGGGGTAAAACGTTTCTTGGATTGGTCCAGGAAGTAATAAATCCGAACTTGACGATTTATGGACGGATGGATGGATTGGGTGTTTAAGGGCAGAAAACATCTAGGTCCTCACCGGCCTGAAGTGTAGTGTTAGAGAGTAGTGTGAGAGGGATTGTAATTTTGTGTTTAGGACAGTGTATGACAATCAACTGTAATTTTTATGACCTCTACTCCTTTTTTTTTTAACCTATGTCATAGCTTACGACTAACATGTTACTTAGATACTAATACAACTATTTGCACTAAAACTATACTAATATACAGTATAGCACTATTAATACAGTTAAGAGACTTGTATATAATTTTCTTTTATGCATATATATATATATATATATATTTTTTATATATCTATTTTTTCTGAGTAATGTTATATATATCCTTTTTTTTTTTGCATATATATATATATATTTTTTTTTTTTTTTTTTTTTTTTACACACAAACTAACGAATACAAACTAAGTAACTAATACAAACTTAACATAACTATTACAACTATTTGTACAAAAACTAATACTTTACTGGATGCAATGTTAATACTAAAACTATACTAAATAACAGAATTTATAGTAATACCAATTCTAAACTAATCTAGCACACGTATATACACATACGCCCACGTTCATACACATATACACACCCACATACATACAGACATACATACACGCACATGTATATACATGTGCACGCATACATACGTATATTTATTTATTATTAAATTATTATCTTATATCATGAGATATAGTTGCGCCTTTTAGCGCGGTTCCTCCCTCCCCCATAGGGAGGAACCCCGCTTATAAGGTTGATACAATGAAACAATCCGGAAGTGCCGACTAGAAAATTTTGCGTTTCAGAACCCCTAGAAACCGAAAATAACGGTGGTTCAAATTTGTATATATATATATATGTATATATTTATTTATATATATATATATTTTTGATGAAATTTGGTACAAAAATCTGTCGTCCAATTTGAAAGGTCAAGTTCGTTAACCAGCAAAATCCGCCCACTGGAAGATGGCGTTTGGGGCGAAATTCGCGCAGAAAAAATCGTAACGCTTACGTTTTTGAGTTCATAAGCTTGTAAGTACTCGTTTTATAGGCTTCTTGGGCTAGAAAAACGAATGAAACCATTTTCAAGGCGATAGCTTTAACCGTTGTCGAGAAAATTGGAAAAATAGTTTTTGAATACCGTTTTTGGTTTGGGTACTTAGAATAACGGGATTCAGTTGAAACATTATCTGCATGTTCTACTTTCATTAAAACTAATATGTTGAAAGTTATGTTACGTTTGGAGTTAAGGAAGGGTTAGAATAAAATATTTTATGAACAGATATGAAAAGTTTTGGAAACTTCGTATACTTTCATTAATATCTCGAACACGGTTGGGAAATCGTGGTAAGTGGATTGAAACTATTTGAAAGCTTACTAAATTCTCTACAAAAATGATTCTAAAACTATTTTTGATTAGGTTATGTCAATCGGAGAAATAAATGCTTAAAACTTCAAATACGTCTGTTTTGTTCTTATGAACGGGTTTTTGTCGTTCTTTTTGTAATTTTTGTCTCTTTCCCTTGGATTTTTATTGCTTTTTATTAGCGCGGTTCCTCCCTCCCCCATAGGGAGGAACCCCGCTTATAAGGTTGATACAATGAAACAATCCGGAAGTGCCGACAAGAAAATTTCGCGTTTCAGAACCCCTAGAGACCGAAAATAACGGTGGTTCAAATTTGTATATATATATATATATATGTATATATTTATTTATATATATATATATATATATATATATATATATATATATATATATTTGTCGGTTCGCTCATTTCTGGCTTCCCTGATGGTCCGATTTTGATGAAATTTGGTGCAAAAATCTGTCGTCCAATTTGAAAGGTCAAGTTCGTTAACCAGCAAAATCCGCCCACTGGAAGATGGCGTTTGGGGCGAAATTCGCGCAAAAAAATCGTAACGCTTACATTTTTGAGTTCATAAGCTTGTAAGTACTCTTTTTATAGGCTTCTTGGGCTAGGAAAACGAATGGAACCATTTTCAAGGCGATAGCTTTAACCGTTTTCGAGAAAACTGAAAAAAAAAATTTTTGAATGCCGTTTTTGGTTTGGGTACTTAGAATCAAGGGATTCAGTTGAAACATTTACTGCATGTTCTACTTTCATTAAAACTAATATGTTGAAATTTTGGTTGCGTTTGGAGTTAAGGAAGGGTTAGAATAAAATATTTTATTAACAGGCATAAAAAAGTTTTGGTAACTTTGTATACTTTCCTTAATATCTCGAAAAAGGTTGAGAATTTGGGAAACGGAAGAATACCATTAGAAAGCTTACTAAATGCTCTACAAAAAAGGTTCTAATGAAAGTTTTGATTAGGCGATGTCAATCGGAGAAATACCGTATGAAATGTCAGTTTTGGATTTGTCGATTTCCTTCAAATGTCTTGAAACTGTCGAGGCTCCTACTCCGAGTTCTTTGGCATATTCCCTAGTGTTTTTAATTGCTTATAGTAGTCAAATGTATTTGTCAATGAAACAGGATACGTATAATTAGAATCAATATTTTGTTTGTTAGAATTCGAAGATGCCGTATGAATATCTAGATGTGACAGTACTGGTGTTGATTTCGTTCTTTAGAATTATTCTTGGTATTCCCTATTTTAATCTGTTACCCATAGTTTTTTATTGTTAGTAGGTTTTTCTTATTGATTATAGAATATTAATCTATTTGGCTATAAAACAGGATACGTAAAATTAGTGACAATATTTCGGAGATTTCTGAGCGAAATACGTTTAAGATTTTCTACCACCACGAACGGCTTTTTTCTTCTATTTTTATCCACTAGATAGGCTTTATTTTGCATATTATTCTATATAAGTTTTATTCAGCAGGGGATTCTGATGAAATGTCGTGTTTTTGCTGTGGATTTTAAATACGATGTATCTAAGATTGGATAACATTAGCGAGTCTACATAATTAAGAACCGACGACGGAGGATTACTTCTTGCTATGATTTAGTCTACATACGCATATTAAGTCCTAAATCCAATCCTCCTAAAGTTCAATGCCCGTAGAAACCAGGGGGCCGCAGGAAATTTACCTGCTAAGAGTTAATCCTCAAGAGCTGTAAATATACCCCAGGTATCTGCCGACACAAATACAAAGCCTAGGCGGAGAGCACCCCAAAAACTCAGATCCAAACATAAGGTTATATACTAAATATTGATAAAGACTACTTAGTTGTAAACCGATTCATCAATTAGCAATCAATAGTTTTCAACAAAGGTTATATACTAAATATTGATAAAAAGTATTTAATTAGAAAAAAAAAAAACAATATTCCACAAGACTTGTTTTTGGTCCATTTGTGTCTACTCCATAGACTTAATTAGGTATATTATTCTATTGTAGTTGGGCAACTAAACTTTGTTTTATTTTGTTAAATAAAGTTTTTTTTCTTGATTTGTTATTCGTCAAGACTTTTATTTGTCCTTGTGTATTTACTAGATAGGTTTTATTCAACATATTATTCTATATAGGCTATATTAGGCTGGGTATTCTACTCAATCTTGTGTACTTCTTCTTGATCCTTCTGTACATGGGCGTATATAAAAACAATTTCGGGGGGGGGGCTGAGACCATTTCCAGGGTATGGAATACTAAATATTTAGAGCTTGGAATAGTTTTAGGCAATTAAAACGCTATTACACGTAAAATAAAATATGTTTTATGAACTAAGTGATCTTATTTAATTTATTTTTAAGGGTTTTACGAGAAGTTTTTATCATCAATTCAAAATTTCGGGAGGGGCTGCAGTCCCCTCTGCCCCCCCCCCCCTCATATACGCCCAGGCTTCTGTATCCTCTAGAAAGGCTTTATTAGGCATATTTTGTATTGATTTATAGAGCTTTGCTTTAGAATGAGAGCCTGATTCTGTAATTTCCGCTTCTGAGTAAAAGTTAGCTACTGTCGGTGTCCCTGACGCCTTAATATCACTTTTATTCGAGATGTTCGAGAGGATTTTGACAATTTTCAGAAGATATATAAAAAAAATTGGTTTATTTTTTTTCTAAGCTTATGAAATGGCACTAGGGACATGAACGGAACCGCGCTAAGATGCTGCAGTTCCTGCGAGTCGGACTTTTTTAAGAATTCCACAACTAGGCCTTCTGCTTTGCCATCGTCCCGCAGAGCTTCTGTCAAGTTCCTTGGTATTCCCAGCTGTTGACGATTTATGGTTTTTAGCTTGTATTCTGTCAGTTCGGGAATCAAAACGTTTAATATTCCGATCATTCTACACTTCTTGTAGTTAATGGCTATATTGCTTGTATTGAATAGAAAAGTTCAACTCGCAGGAACTGCGTCATCTTAGTGCGGCCCCGTTCATATCTCTACTGCTATTAGTAAAGGAATAATAGAAGTTATTGGTGGGGTTTGATCGTTCGTGAAAAATATAGAATAAAATCTCGAAAAGAAAATAGATTTAAGGCGTCGCAACAGGAATCTGACAGTATCATGGCGACTTCCCCCAACGCTAACTCTTGAAAACACTATCCTAAAAAAAACATAAATGTGAAAAAGAGGCCAAGTTCCTCCCCCCACAAAGAAACACTCCCTTCCCCAAAAATATCCCTTCCTAACCCCCCCCCCCCCCAAAACGCCTTTCCGTCCTACACTCCAAAAAAGTAGCATGAGTTAGTGTATTAAGTGCACCATATTTTCAACCAAACATATTTGCCAATACAAGAGATGAAACAAGAAAGAAATGTCCAAGTTCATTACTTGGAAGACCTCATAGTTACTTACTAAGAACAGTAAAGGCACTTCAACTGACCTTTATAAACAACAATAAAAATACTTATATCCAGTTACTAAAATATCACTTTCCTCAACCAGGTATATTCTTAAACTTGGCAATGTTTTATTTGTGCCAAAATAATCTTTAGAGAGAAAACTAAACATTGCCAAGTTTAAGAATATACCTGGTTGAGGAAAGTGATATTTTAGTTACTGGATATAAGTATTTTTATTGTTGTTTTTAAAGGTCAGTTGAAGTGTCTTTACTGTTCTTAGTGAGTAACTATGAGGTCTTCCAAGTAATGAACTTGGACATTTCTTTCTTGTTTCATCTCTTGTATTGGCAAATATGTTTGGTTGAAAATATGGTGCACTTAATACACTAACTCATGCTACTTTTTTGGAGTGTAGGATGGAAAGGCGTTTTTGGGGGGGTTTTAGGAGGAGATATTTTTGGGGAAGGGAGTGTTTCTTTGTGGGGGGGGGAGGAACTTGGCCTCTTTTTCACATTTATGTTTTTTTTAGGATCTCATTACTTTTTTCTAAGTATTAATTAAAATTTAGTTGCTGAATACCTACTCAATTTTGTACTTCATATAAAACCAGGGTCTTTGGATTCTGCATAAAGTTCTCCTTACTGCTTGATATTTGATACCAATAAGTAGCATACCTATCTACATCTAATCACTAGACTAGAAAAGTTAGAAGCTCTTCCAGATGACATTACTCTAGGGGAAAAATTGATTGCTCTCCTAACTAAACTATTACACTGTAAAACACAGGAACCTTATCCCGAGGATAAAGATCACAATAGGGGAAGTGCAGAAGGCCTTCAAGAAAAATATAAGAACAAAGACGATACATTTTGGGTTTGTGATCCTAAACTTTGTAATTTAGATGGCTTGAATTTGAAAACTTAGTATCTGCTTTGAAGTATATTATGCAGATAACCCCTACGACTTTATTTACTACATTTAAGAAAGAAGTCACAAATGTTGTTGTTAAGATGCGTCGAAATTTTTCTTAAAACATCAAATATAGGTTCTCCTTACCAAGAATATTCATTTGATACCCCACATGATAGGTTTCAGAAGAAATGATGGCTTTCCGATGGAACAAAACGTCATAGGTAATATGACACTCCCGTATCAAGACCTACCTGCGTGCCAAGTTTGGTCAAAATAGTCCAAACGGTGTGAATTTGTATAAGGAACAAACATACAGACAGACAGCTGAAAGACCTTTTTTACCTAGCCTAGTGCATTTCCCGGACCTAGGACTACCTGTGTGCCAAGGTTGGTCAAAATCGGTCAAACGGAGTGAATTTGTGTAAGGAACAAACATGCAGACAGACAGCTGATAGACGATTTTGACCTAGCCTATGACACTACCCGGATCAAGACCGACATGTGTGTCAAATTTTGTCAAAATCGGTCAAACGGTGTGTATTTGTATAAGGAACAAACAGACAGACAGACAGCGGATAGACAATTTAATCTAGCCTATGATTCTCCCCGTATCAAGACCCATCTGTGTCCCAAGTTTGGTCAAAATCGTTCAAACGGTACGGATTTGTATAAGGAACAAACATACAGACAGACAGCTGGTGTAAGATTTTGACCGAGCTTTTATGCGTCTAATTGTTTCTTAAACATCAAATATAGGTTCTTCATACCGAGACAATTCATTTGATACCCCACATCATGGGTTTCGGACGGAATGACTGGTTTCCGAAGGAAGTACAAAACTGGCGCGCCCCCGCCCCGGAAGCGGAGTCAAACACAACTTTTCAGGATTTTTCGATTTTTTCCTTTAATAACACCATAATATCTATCATCATGCAAAATTTCAAGTCTCTAGCATCATGGGAAGTGCCTAATAATTTTGATGAGTGAGTGAGTGAGTCCTATAAATCCCGATTTTCGATCGCTTATATCTCAGAAACTATTCGAGGTAGAATTATGAAAATTTCCAGTTTTACTCACATCTAGTAGTATAATACCTGTGTAAAATTTCATAACTTTATCTTTACCTGGTTGAAAGTTAAGAGAGGGTAAAAATCGGCTCTAAGACCTGTAATATACACACAGTATGCTTAGGCCGGAACTTGGCCTGGCGCACTACCGTGCGCCTAGATAACAACGTTTCACATTTTCTTACCATGTTTTAGTGAAATTCTTGTTTTACTGTTAAATGCAATTATTTTTTTTAATTTTATTTTACTTTAAGAGCTGCACAGCAATGGTGATCTGCCCTAAAGGAACTGATATATCAATTCCTTTTATTTATTATATTTTATATATAAAATATAATAAATAAAATAATAAATTATAAGCTAAGGATCAGTAACAAAATTAAAGGGTATGGAAAATGAAATGAAGAAAAGAATAATAATAATAAATAATAAATAAATATATTAAATGCAATTAAAATGTGAAACAACCAGTTTCAATTAAAATCTGAAACAACCAGTTATAACTTTAGGTAAAAAATACAAAAACTCGTTCAAATGAGCAAAACTAACAAATAAGAATTTTGAAGTCCTTATTTCTCCGATTGACATCGCCCCATCGAAAACTATCAGAATATTTTTTGTAGAGAATTTAGTAAGCTTTCGAATGGTCACATATATATATATATATATATATATATATATATATATATATATATATATATATATATATATATAATATACAAATTTTAACCACCGTTATATTATTGATCTATGAGATCAGAAACATGAAATTTTCGTGTCGTCATTTCCGGATTGCTTATGAGGTCAACCTCATAAGCGGGTTTCCTCTCTATGGAGGGAGGGAGGAACCGCGCTAATAAGGTTGAATAAAAGCAAGGCCTATTGATGATGACCATCTCAGCTGCTTATGGATGAATGGACACGTGAGAAGGGTCCCCCCCCCCTCCCCGAAATGGTCAAAGGTTTCACGAGTCAAGTTATTGACTGAAAGTCAAACTGTACATCGACATCGGCTTCTCTTTGACACGAAGACCCTTATCAAACGTCCTCTCCATTTCCTGTATCGTTCTCTACGAAGAAATACCACTCTTGAATATAACAGGCTCTCTATACACTTCGTTCTTTTTAGCACGGTTCCTCCCTCCCTCTATAGGGACCCGCCTATGAGGTTGTCCTCACGCCGCAAACCAGAAGTGCCGGCTAGAAATACCACTCTTGAATATAACAGGCTCTCTACACACTTCCTTCTTTTTAGCACGGTTCCTCCCTCCCTCTATAGGGACCCGCCTATGAGGTTGTCCTCACGCCGCAAACCAGAAGTGCCGGCTAGAAATACCACTCTTGAATATAACAGGCTCTCTACACACTTCCTTCTTTTTAGCACGGTTCCTCCCTCCCTCTATAGGGACCCGCCTATGAGGTTGTCCTCACGCCGCAAACCAGAAGTGCCGGCTAGAAATACCACTCTTGAATATAACAGGCTCTCTACACACTTCCTTCTTTTTAGCACGGTTCCTCCCTCCCTCTATAGGGACCCGCCTATGAGGTTGTCCTCACGCCGCAAACCAGAAGTGCCGGCTAGAAAAATTCACCTTTCAGAAGCAATAGATCACGAAAACAACGTTTGGCTAAAATTTGTTTTATGTGTGTATATATATATATATATATATATATATATATATATATATATATATATATTTGTCTGATCGCTCTCTCACAGGCTCTCAAAAAAAGTCCGAACTTCTTTGCCGAGGTTTCGCTAGTCATACAGCCAGCTTCCTCAGGGCTTAGTCTGAGAATGAGGATGTTCTTCTAGTTGTCCTGTATAAATACCTGTCTTTGTATTCCTCCGCGGGAGTAGTCTGCTCTTCCATGTCCCTGATTGGTTTCTTGCTTGATTCTTGTTGGTGGGTTCTATCTGGACCATTGATTGCCTGAATTTCCTTCCTTCTTTTAGCACTTTCCTCCGAAGGAAAGTAGCTATTGAGGTTGGACTCATGACGGAATTTTTGAAAAATTTCTTCAAATTTTTATCGATCCTATCTAGTAGACACCGAAAATGACCCCCGTTAAAATTTACATATATATATATATATATATGTATATATATATATATATATATATATGTATATATATATATATGCATATATATATATATATATATATATATATATATATATATATATATATATATATATATGTGTGTCTGTTAACACGATAGCGGCCAGAGTTTTTGTTTTTTCGTCACGAAACTTGGTATATAGCATTCAATTAGCAAACAATTGAACGAGTTCGTTAACCACCAAAGTTGGTCCACCGGAAGGGGGGGTTTACCCCGAACCCAAAACCTTTATTTGACTATGTCAGCCGTAATATTTGTTATATTTCAACGAAACTTGGTATTCGTAGTGTTAATATAGAGAGAAAAGTGAGATATAAAAATGAACTAAATCGGTTCATTAGAAGGGGGGGGGGGGGTTTACTCCGGACCCACAATACCAATTCGCCACTACCAGCCGTGATTTTTGGTATATTTCGACGAAACTCGGTATTTGTAGTGCTAATCCACAGGTAAATATGTGTTGTAAAAATAAACGAAATCGGTTCATTAGGAGGGGGGTTTACTCCGGACCCACAATACCAATTCGCCACTACCAGCCGTGATTTTTGGTATATTTCGACGAAACTCGGTATTCGTAGTGGTAATCTACAGGTAAATATGTGTTGTAAAAAAAAACTAAATCGGTTCTTTAGAAGGGGGGGTTTACTCCGGACCCAAATTCTTAATATACTCATACCGGTCGTAATTTCTGCTGTATTGTAACGAAACGCTGTATACGTCGTGGGTAACTCGTGAGAAAGAAGTGTTGTAAAAATGAGCTGAATCAGTCAATCGGAAAGCGGGGGTTTAATTTGTAATATATTTGAATAGAAAAGCCGGCAGACGTAGGTTCACAAAGCCGCCGCAAGGAGCGCTTTCTACCACTAGTGTGACTGTATCCTGTTCCTGCGTTAGATCAAAATACGATAATATGATGGTTTTTGTATTTATTACGTAGTGTAGTAGGTACCATGTGTAAACATAACTCTGGATGCAAATTAATAATTGATCAGTTACTCATTACAAAATGTGAACTATTCACGTTTTAGCACTTTTTGAGGTTGGACTCATGACGGAATTTTTGAAAAATTTCTTTTTATTTTATTTATGTAGGATATTTTAAGCAAATTGTTCTGGAAAGCAGTCTACACTACCCAAATTCTGAGGAAAGTGCTTAGTTATGCAGCTCCTGCGTGACGGACTTTTTTCCCTAGGCTTAATCAACGGATGCCATCATTTGCTGAGCTTGTATCCATCTTCTTTGTTACAATTTTCCGGTTGTCTTGCTATTTCTATGGCTTCCCTAATTCTCTATGGTAGTTGTCTATTTTCGCCAGAATGCTGATTTTATCAAATTGGATAACATGATTGCAACATTGAAAAATCTTCGGCTACCGACGATTTTTCAATGTTGCAATTTTTAACATTTTTATATGTTCCGAAATTCTTGTACATATCAATCTTCCTGTTTGCCCAATATATTCTTTTCCACAGGAGAATGGGATACTATGACGCCTGGTGATTTCAACTGTAAATTATCCTTGGGGTTATTTATCATTTAACTTATTTTTAGGTCTGTGGTGTAAACTCCATTAAAAGAACTGTTTGTTGTATCAGTATTTTTAACGGAGTTTACACCGTTTAAGAATGATTTAGTAAAACTAATCATATGTGTCTTTTTACTAATAAAGAGGTACTTGCTTTGATTATAGACTACAAATTAACATAGCATACTTATCTTAAAGCTTGAAAGCTAGATCTAAGAATAGCCCATTGGGGTCTTGTTTAGAACAGGCCCGCCAGTGATTTTATAATGATATTTAGTAACTGTTGCTATGTAATTTGATACCATCGATACAGAAATAAAAACAGATGTTTAAATACTATTTAATTTAGTATTGTTTGTGTATTTGCGGTTATAAAAGTATTAAACTATTCATAGTTTAATCTAAGTCCGTCACGCAGGAGCTGCATAACTAAGCACTTTCCTCAGAATTTGGGTAGTGTAGATTGCTTTCCAGAACAATTTGCTTAAAATATCCTTCATAAATAAAATAAAAACATGAATAGTTCTCTTTTAAATTTGTAATGAGTAACTGATCAATTAATAATTTGCTTCCAGAGTTATGTTTACACATGGTACCTATTACCCTACGTAATAAATACAAAAAACCTCATATTATCGTATTTTGATCTAACGCAGGAACAGGATACAGTCACTCTAGTGGTAGAAAGCGCTCCTTGCGGCGGCTTTGTGAACCTACGTCTGACGGGCTTCTCTGTTGAAATATATTACAAATTAAACCCCCGCTTTCCGATTGACCGATTCAGCTCATTTTTACAACACTTCTTTCTCATGAGTTACCCACGACGTATACCGCGTTTCGTTACAATACAGCAGAAATTACGACCGGTATGAGTATATTAAGAATTTGGGTCAAGAGTAAACCCCCCCTTCTAATGAACCGATTTAGTTTATTTTTACAACATATATTTACCTGTAGATTAAGAAGAAGAATACCGAGTTTCGTCGAAATATACCAAAAATCACGGCTGGTAGTGGCGAATTGGTATTGTGGGTCCGGAGTAAACCCCCCCTCCTAATGAACCGATTTAGTTTATTTTTACAACAGTTATTTACCTGTGGATTACCACTACGAATACCGAGTTTCATCGAAATATACCAAAAATCACGGCTGGTAGTGGCGAATTGGTATTGTGGGTCCGGAGTAACCCCCCCCCCCCCCCTTCTAATGAACCGATTTAGTTCATTTTTATATCTCACTTTTCTCTCTATATTACCACTACGAATACAAAGTTTCGTTGAAATATAACAAATATTACGGCTGACATAGTCAAATTAGTGTTTTGGGTTTGGGGTAAACCCCCCCTTCCGGTGGACCGACTTTGGTGGTTAACGAACTCGTTCAATCGATTGCTAATTGAATGCTATATACTAAGTTTCGTGACGAAAAAACAAAAACTCTGGCCGCTATCGTGTTAACAGACACATATATATATATATATATGCATATATATATATATATATATATATATATATATATATATATATATATATAGATATATATAAATTTTAACTGGGGTCATTTTCGGTGTCTACTAGGTAGGATCGATAAAGATTTGAAGAAATTTTTCAAAAATTCCGTCATGAGTCCAACCTCAATAGCTACTTTCCTTCGGAGGAAAGTGCTAAAACTGTTTGTTGTATCAGTATTTCGCGCATGCGGGATTAGAACTATTCCATCTAATTGAACGGGCTATAGTAGATGCATTATGATGAAGCAGTGAAAAATGATGACGAATCTCTAGAGAAAATGTCCCCACTTTTACTTTTTTCCATTGCTAATTAAAGCGGACAAGAGAATGAGAGCTATTCTTTAAATATTCCGCTAAGCCCTGGTTTTATTGTGGTTCCTATCCGGAGAGGAAAAGCATTTTCCAGCTACAGCTAGGTAGTTGGGTCCTTCTACAGAAAGTTTTCCTTCATTTTATCTCATTCTCCCTTCAGAAAGTCATTAGTAACCCCCACCCCTCCAACTTCCCCCACTACAGTCTCTAGGGAAAGAAGTGGGGGATTAACACTCCTCCATTACTGCGCATGCGCAATCTCTCTCTCTCCCTTTCTCTGTTTAGTATTCCTTCTTTCAGCTAAAAAAAAAATTGAATTTTTCTCTTCTGAGCTTGAAATAATGTAAAAGAAAAAGAACTACGACCCGGAAAAATGTCTATGACGGATTTCCTGAAAGACCTACCAGATCCGCTACAGCAGAATATTACAGTCTAAATAGAGATCCCCTCATTTTTTGCAATAGTATCATTATTCTTTGTATTTTCGTGTATTGCCTGCTTCTTTTTTTGGTTTGGTTTGTTTAGATATTTCGAGCAATTCTCTTCAAGGATACAATTGCCCGAGTTTTTTTTTTTTTTTTTTTGCCGTTCTTTGATTACCTTTTGTAATGTATTAGTGTTGTTTCAGCATTTTGTATGACTGATTTTCTCTACAATCTCCTAATTGGTATCAAATCATAGAACCAAAGTGCGAATCATCACCGGCAAAGTATAGAATCCAGGCATTATATTGAATACCTAGGCATTCTATAGAATGCCTAAGCGGTTTAGGGAAAGTATATAAAGTATTAGTTTTTACAACATATTACAGACATTGCCTAGGCATTCTATAGAATGCCTGTTGCTTATTTGGCATTGTATAAAATTAAAAAGGTTTTGAGTTTACTCTATACACTTTAACCTATGTAATTTGATAACTTTAAAAATTGGTTAAAAACAAGCTGTTTTCGTACGGGGAACAATTTATTTAAAACAATATATTAAGTGAGATTGTTATTTACATATTTAGAGCTACTTGTTGGAGCAGGGCTGAGTATTGTCACACTTAGAATTCCATTTTCTTAGCTCTTCAACACATTTACACTCTGTACTCTTGACACTTATTCACTCCTACAAGTTACAAATCTTGTCTTTCATACTTTGCCTAAAGCGCAGTAGGCATTCTATATAATGCCTAGGGAAAGTATGAAATAAGCTATATATTCTGTCATTCATACTTTGCCTAAAGCGCAGTAGGCATTCTATATAATGCCTAGGGAAAGTATGAAATAAGCTATATATTCTGTCATTCATACTTTGCCTAAAGCACAGTAGGCATTCTATATAATGCCTAGGGAAAGTATGAAATAAGCTATATATTCTGTCTTTCATACTTTGCCTAAAGCGCAGTAGGCATTCTATATAATGCCTAGGGAAAGTATGAAATAAGCTATATATTCTGTCTTTCATACTTTGCCTAAAGCGCAGTAGGCATTCTATATAATGCCTAGGGAAAGTATGAAATAAGCTATATATTCTGTCATTCATACTTTGCCTAAAGCACAGTAGGCATTCTATATAATGCCTAGGGAAAGTATAAAATAAGCTATATATTCTGTCATTCATACTTTGCCTAAAGCGCAGTAGGCATTCTATATAATGCCTAGGGAAAGTATGAAATAAGCTATATATTCTGTCATTCATACTTTGCCTAAAGCACAGTAGGCATTCTATATAATGCCTAGGGAAAGTATAAAATAAGCTATATATTCTGTCTTTCATACTTTGCCTAAAGCGCAGTAGGCATTCTATATAATGCCTAGGGAAAGTATAAAATAAGCTATATATTCTGTCATTCATACTTTGCCTAAAGCGCAGTAGGCATTCTATATAATGCCTAGGGAAAGTATGAAATAAGCTATATATTCTGTCATTCATACTTTGCCTAAAGCACAGTAGGCATTCTATATAATGCCTAGGGAAAGTATGAAATAAGCTATATATTCTGTCTTTCATACTTTGCCTAAAGCACAGTTGGCATTCTATATAATGCCTAGGGAAAGTATGAAATAAGCTATATATTCTGTCTTTCATACTTTGCCTAAAGCACAGTAGGCATTCTATATAATGCCTAGGGAAAGTATGAAATAAGCTATATATTCTGTCATTCATACTTTGCCTAAAGCCAAGTAGGCATTCTATATAATGCCTAGGGAAAGTATGAAATACGCTTCATTTCATACATTGCCGGCTGGATTTAGGCATTCTATAGAATGCCTGATTATATACTTTGCCGGTTATATTTATACTACAAGTTTTGTTTCTATTTTTATTTATTTTGCATTTTTTAAATTAAACTTATTTATTAAATTATTTTTAATATATGTCTTTTTCCATCATGTAATTTTATAAAGTTGGATTTTTTTTAAGAAAAACTATTATTTTATCTAATATTTTTCTGTCGTTACCCAACGCAATAACGATGTTCGCAGATGTTTTCAATTTTTTTAATTCCTTCCTAGCACTGGGCTAAAATGTGTTTTATAGACAAGGTGTCATCACATCTTGAACATTTTGGTGTTTTTTTTTCGACATACGGAATCCATTCGAATGTTTTTTGTGGCCGATTCTCATTCTTGTTATGACGGGAAGATGGATGGAAAAGTTCAATTTAGCAAACACGAAATTCTGAGTCAAATATTCCCGTCGGCAGTGGCGGCTATAAGGGGGGGGGGAGGGGCTTAGTCCCCAAAATGAAAATTCACAATCTAAAATGAATGCTAATTTTAATTTGAATTGTAATGAACAAATGAGGGTCCAAAATCGATAGCGCAATAAAAAATTATTCATACGGGCATAGAGAAAATATTTCATTCCCGTTACCGCCAGCTTCCCACACCGCTGGGAATTGAAAGTGTGTAGCGAGAAAAGGGGTTTTATGACCGGCCATCTATAAAATGTTGGGTTCGCCCGGGGAGCTATAGATCATGGTTCTGTCAGAGATTGGCTCACCGGGACCCGTTCGTCACGAATCGTTCCTGGAGCCGATCCAAACGTCCACTGCCTACCGAATCAATCCAATGCCTGATTAATAGCAGCGGCCATTCGACGCACGACGTAAAGCGCTATCTAGTGATTTAGTATAATAAATTGTACTCCTGTATTGGCGTTCTGAAGGCTCCAAGGATAATTTTGGAAATATCAGGCTGTACCGCATGAAATGTCAGTTTTGTTTACTTTGCGATTTAAACCTTTCCCTTCTTTATTTCATTATTTACAAACGCCATTGTTATTCATATAAGGCGTGTATGAACATTAACACGGCGTTCGGGGAGGGAACGGTGAATGAACGAACTGTTTATCGGTGGTTTTCCAGGTTTCGAAGTGGAAATTATGACCCTGACAACGAGGAGCGGGGAAGGCCAGAAACCAAGCTTGACAATGACCACCTGAAAGAAATGGTTGAAGCTTGTCCCTCAAAAATCACTAGGGAATATGCCAAAGAACTCGGAGTAGGAGCCACGACAGATTCAAGACATTTGAAGGAAATCGGCAAGTCCAAAACTGACATTTCATACAGTATATCCTGATACTAAAATTTTGCCAGTTTCGTTTTTAGATCTGTTATTATTTATTGAAATTTCAGGAAACAATTTCTAAAATAATGAAACGTACTAAGTTCCGAGTCCCCACCGAGTTTTGGAAATAGAATTCCCTGACCTTCTAGCTCGTGATAATTGATATTAATCGAGGGATCCAGTGTTAGGGTGTACAGTAAAACAAACCCAGTATTTTTCAGTTTGTTTAAGATTACCAAAGGTTGTGGAAAACTTGCAGGCAAGAGGTTACTAGACAGGTAATATGTGTTTTTGCTTTCTGGTTAGGAAATACGAAGAAAACAGGTTTTGTTTGGCCAAATCCATCCGCACCTCAGAAGATATTTTGAAGTGTTTTTTTCTTCCTTTTTTTATTAATGAAACAAACAATGGAAAATGTTTTATTTTTTTTTTCGTGGTAGGCGGAAGGTCAATTAATAAAAACTTCACCATACAGTATCACCAACTTTATTCCGTCCCTACATGTTTCACACCTTTTTTGGTGCCTCTTCAGGGGAAAAATTACATATATAAAACTTACAGCCTCAATCTGAGGAGGATAACCTTCCACCAGTACGGCCACGTCTAGAATGATCATGGTCTGAAAGAATCCAAAATGGCGAAATATAATCAGCTGATCCATAATCGATTTGTCAAACATTTAAAATTTAAAATTAATTTCCAGAAGAAATATAGTCTTAAAAATTAAAACCATCTTCCCACCTTCTAATTAAAGCATATTTTTACCTTTTGTTAAATAAATTAATAAAAATCGTATTCAAATGTAATATTTCAGTTTTTTTTTATTTATTTACCACTTTTTTCCTATTTTTTATGATATGGATATTTTCCTTAATTCTTCTTTTCATTCTATTTCTCTCATTACCTAATGTACTAATATTTTCAAAATCGAAACTATGTTTATATTTTATAGCATGATAAGCCAACGCTGTCTTATTCTCTCCTTTATCAATACTTTGCGCATGCATGTTTTATTTTTTTAT
Source organism: Gonocerus acuteangulatus (assembly GCA_946811695.1). Classification (NCBI taxonomy): domain Eukaryota; kingdom Metazoa; phylum Arthropoda; class Insecta; order Hemiptera; family Coreidae; genus Gonocerus; species Gonocerus acuteangulatus. The sequence goes on along the minus strand of OX328129.1, from coordinate 75,915,569 downwards.
TTAAAGAATAACAACCATACATGTTAAAAATACAGGTACGGGGTATTTAACCCAACAGATTTCTAGTTAATAGCCTTAAAATGTGGCAAAGACCATGTTTTTAAGATTCTTCACGCAACCCTACCAGCCACCCAGATGTTGCGACAGAGACGAAAATAATCCAAATAAAATAGCAAGCGTAAGAGAAAAAGAATTGGAAAACATATATACTTACAACGCAAGCAATTTTTCCCTTTTTTTCTTTTCCCATCTAAAAATAAATAAATAAAAAAAAAAATAAAAAAATGAAACTTTTAATTTTCCTGACTTTAAAGTTCAGGAACCTTGTAAGTCATACAGTACACAAATTAATATATACCAACACAACTACTAACAAACACATTCACACTAAAAACACTCACCCAGATACACTCCCGGAAGTCCGCATATAAACTTCTTGGACCAGTAAGTCCATTGTAGAATGTCCAGCTGATAGGATTAAGCTGAAAGTATTTGGAGCAAGAAGAGACATTGATAAACGACCATAGGAAAGACATTTCCTTCAACATCCTTCAAGCTTTAACCCAAATCTCTGCGAGTTACATTATTTACAACCAGATCATTAAACACCCACAGACACAAAGAGTAACATAATTATTATTCAGCTGACACTCCACTAGATATTTACACTAACTTTATTTTATCCCTACATGTTTCACACCTTTTTGGTGCCTCTTCAGGGGAACAGGGTACAAATATAAAACTTACAGCCTCAACTTGAGGAGGAGAACCTTCCACTAGTGTGGCCACTTCTAGACTGGTCATGGTCTGAACGAATCCAATATGGTGGAATATAGTCAGCTGGTCTACAATCAATATGTCCTTGTTCGTCAAATATGTTATTAAACAAAGTACAAAATCTGAATACTATTTTTATTAACTTATTTTATATGCAATAAAAAATATGTTATCACAGGGAGAAGAGGGCTTTAATTTTTAAGACTGTATTTCTTCTGGAAATTAATTATTAAACATATTACACATAGATTATAGATCAGCTGACTATATTCCACAATATTGGATTCTTTCAGACCATGACCAGTCTAGACGTTGCCCTACTAGTAGGAAGGTTCTTCTCCTCAAGTTGAGGCTGTATGATTTATATTTGTAGCTTGTTCCCCTGAAGAGGTGCCAAAAATGTGTGAAACATGTAGGGATAAAATATCTAGTGATGTTTTATTATTTGCCCTTCCGCTAGTACGAAAATTCGAAGAAAAATATAAACTTTCCTATATTCCACAAACAGTAATACTTACACAGATCTGCGTCCAAAAAACTGTGAAATGTTTTGTCTGTTTCCCATAGATTTTCCACGCTGAGCCAATATAGCACAGCTTTATTAAGGAGGTAAAGTTTTAATTCTGGCTTGACTTTTCATTCACTTGACTTCTTATAAACTAGAAAATTTTTTTTTTTAGTGAAAGGTGGTTCTGATTCCTTCAACAGAAAAGTCTTGAAGGAACGGGCTCTGAATAGAGCAATGGAAGGGCATTGAAAGACACTTTTCTTGAAAAGAATCTTCTTGATTCATTTAATAATTAACTTTCATTACGGGCATCTTAAAAATTGTTTGAACGAATAATATCTTTTCAACGCTGCTTAAAAATCGAAACTGTTGGTTTCGTTTGTGATTTGAGCAGTTTTTTAGCGTAGTTCCTCCCTCCCTCCAAACGGAGGAACTTGCTTATTAGATTGACCTCATGACACAATTCAAACCCAGAGATCACGAATATATATATACATATATACTACCTGAATACCCGTGCTTCGTCACGGCAGATAAGTAGTTATTTTATTGCGTTAAATAATGTATCATCGAAATTAACACTCCTACTTAATTTTGTATTTTTTTTTATTATAGCACGGTTCCCGTCATACAATAAGTTAGTCATCAGTTTATAGGTAATCAAAGTTTTGGTTTGATCCATTCCTTTTTCATTCCAAAGATCATTTCATTTTAGTTTTAATAGCGTTTTATTTGCCTAAAACTATTCCAAGTTGATAGTATTCCATACCCCAGTAATTCAAGGACTGCCATCATAGTTGAAATTAACCTCAATTAAAAATAATACTATGAGATAGATAATGTACGGTAACAGCTGTTCTGTTGTCGTCCTAGCAACGCATTCTACCTAGGCTTGCCTGCTGTAACCATCTCAAACTTTAAACCCCTCTAAAAATAATTAAAAATTCGAATATCAAAAAATCCTTTCTTAGCGAGCGTCTACGTTCTATAGGGAGTGTCCATGCAAAATTTCAAATTTTTCTGTCGAGCGGTTTGGGCTGGGCGTTGAGTGAGTCACTGAGTGAGTGAGTGGTATTTGACAAATATATAGTATATATATATATATATATATATATATATATATATATATATATATATATATACAAGTGTGTGTGTCAGTTCGCGCTCTTCTCGGCTCAAAAATGAGAAGATTATAAGCTCAATGTTCTTGAGTTCTTGCTTCCTTCAACGAAATTACGGTTGGTGCTAATTATCTTGGCAGTCGAAGCACCTATATAAATACATAGACAAAAAAAATAATAAATAATACTTTAACAAAACTATTGGTACAAACTAAATCCATTCTATAAAATTACATTATCGATCGATTACGCGATGATTGTTAGACTAATCATTTTTTAACGGCGTGATTCTTTCGAAGTGAATTCCTCGATAAATATTTATCGGCGAATCGTCCTTGATAATATTCTTGTAAACAGTGTTGTAAATAGAGTTCAAATATTTACGTTTTTATTGCAGTGATAAACTATATTTATCTTTAGTGGCGTAAAAACGATATCTCATTCCAAACCAATGAACCTTATAAGGCGATGGACAATAATGTTAACTCCAATCCCTTCAGAAGTTGATTTTTTAATTAAAATAAAATAAAAAAATAAGTCTGACTCGTATTAGGTGCATAATCTTTGTGCTTTTCCGTTCTTATTTCATGTGTCTTATTTCTTGTGAAAAACATGGAATAAAAACAGTTAGTTTTGATATTTCGCGAACAATATAAACATCCCCTGCAAAACCATTTCAATGACAACAGATATTTACGCGATAATACACATCATGGAAGAAAGTCCGCATAAGTTTCTAGGATACAGGACCGCATAGTTACATTGCTAGAAGTAAAAGAAAGTCACACACAGGTTCCTGGTAGTGGATGAAGGACCGCATTGGTAGGTTGCATAGATAGGTTGCTAGGAGTGGAAGAAGGATTGAATAGGTGGATACTGGGAGTGAAAGAAGGACCACATAGGTATATTGCTCGGATTGGATGACGGACCGCATACGTAGGTTGCTGGGAGTCGCTGAAGGATCGCATAGGCAGGATGCTGGGAGTGGTCGAAGGACCGGTTAGACAGGTTGCTAGGAGTGGAAGAAGGACTGGATAGGCAGGTTGCTAGGAGTGGATGAAGGACCGCATACGTACGTTCATGGGAGTGAAAGAAAGACCACATAGGTATGTAGCTAGCAGTGGACGAAAGACCGCATAGGTACGTTGCTAGAAGTGGAAGAACGACGGCATAAGCAGGTCCCTAAGAGTGAATGAAGTACCGCATAGGTAGGTTCCTAGGAGTGGCTGAAGGAGCACATAGATAGATTGCTAGGAGTGGAAGAAGGACCGCTTAGGTAGGTTGCTAATAGTGGAAGAAGGACCGCGTCGGCAGGTTCCTAGAAGTGGCTGAAGAACCGCATACGCAGGTTCTCAGGAGTGGAAGAAAGACCGCATAGATAGATTCCTGGGAGTGGCTGAAGTACCGCATAGGCTGGAAATGGAAGAAAGACCGCATAGACAGGTTCCTGGGAGTGACTGAAGGACCGCATTGATACGTTCCTGGGAGTGATTGAAGGGCCGCATATGCAGGTTCCTGGGAAAGGGTGAAGGACCGCATATGCAGGTTCCTGGGAAAGGCTGAAGGACCGCATAGGTAGGTTCCTGGGAGTGACTGAAGGACCGCATTGATACGTTCCTGGGAGTGATTGAAGGGCCGCATATGCAGGTTCCTGGGAAAGGGTGAAGGACCGCATATGCAGGTTCCTGGGAAAGGCTGAAGGACCGCAGAGGTAGGTTCCTGGGAGCGGCTGAACGACCGCATAGGTAGGTTCCTAGGAGTGGAAGAAGGACCGCATTTATAGGTTCCTGGGAGTGGTTGAAGGACCGCATAGGCAGGCTCCTGCCAGAGGCTGAAAGACCGCATAGGCAGGTTGTTAGGAGTGGAAGGGGAGGTTTGAGATGTAGCCAGCCCTCGGGGCAGAAATTCAGGAAGAGTTGGAAAGGCATCAATCACTTCCAAACTTCAACCGAACGGATATTACTTAACTTAGTCAGATCTGGCGTTTGGTCGTTCTCCCCTCCCCCCCCCCCCTCTCTCTCTCTCTCTCTCTCTCTCTCTCTCACTCTCTGGTTCACTCCTCCTGCACTCACGTCAGAAACCACTCACGTTCGGATACAATTTCTCACCTGCTCTAAGCTCTAATTCAACACTTTTTTTCTGGCTTGTTACTTTCAACGACTAAGTTTCTTAATTTCTAAAAGGTTCTGTAGCATTTCAATCTTTCTTTTTCCTACTTCTCTTTCTCTCTCGGTATGTGCTACTCTTTTCGAACATTTTCTTTTGGTTTGGTGATTCTTTTGAAAACGGATAAACACTATGAATTCCACCGTTTTTATTATCCCATTCCTAAAGTGGTTTTGCTTTCCTTTTTTTAGTTGATGGAACATGTCTCGTCCTTCTTATGACTATTCTTTTTGCCAAATTTCTGAACCGCTTAAGCCATAAATAACAAACGATTGGATGAGTTCGTTAACCAGTAAAATCGCCTCGTCTGCTGCGGGCACACATTATTAATACGCTCCTAACAGACGAAATCTTGGTTATATTGAATTGAAAATCGGCATACGTCCTGTCCATGTAAAGTTCCATCTGGTTGTAAAAAAACAATTTATATTGGTCCATTAGGGACGGGGGATTACTCTGAAATCGATATAAGCGCGATTCCTCCCTCCCTCCATAGGGAGGAACCCCGCTTATAAGGTTGACCTCATGACACAATCCGACTGTGACATATGACAAAGTGCCGACTAGGACATATTACATTATTTTTGTTCTCTAGGGGTTCCGAATCCCATAGAGAGCGAATATAACGCCGATTTAACTTTGTATATATATATATGCAGGTTCCTGCGAAAGGCTGAAGGACCGCATATGCAGGTTCCTGGAAGTGGAAGAAGGACCGCATAGGTAGGTTCCTGGGAGCGGCTGAACGACCGCATAGGTAGGTTCCTGGGAGCGGCTGAACGACCGCATAGGCAGGTTCCTAGGAGTGGAAGAAGGACCGCATAGGTAGGTTCCTGCCAGAGGCTGAAAGACCGCATAGGCAGGTTGTTAGGAGTGGAAGGGGAGGTTTGAGATGTAGCCAGCCCTCGGGGCAGAAATTCAGGAAGAGTTGGATAAGGTATCAATCACTTCCAAACTTCAACCGAACGGATATTACTTTGTGGAACAGTTCAAAGATCGTATTGATAGTTTTAATATAGTAGAAAAAAGGTTTGTGTGGATGTTCAAAAAATTATATTTTGTTGTAGATGTGCCCCTGAAGAGGTGCGAAGAAAAGATGTACGAAACATGTCGGGCCCAATAAATAAAGTGGTGTAATAAAGGAAGACTGCTGTAATGACCCCATGCCTCCTAGGATAAAAAATAATTTTGATATTTTGGGTCATCTATAAGAATAAATAATATATATATATATATATATATATATATATATATATATATATATATATATTATATATTAATTCGCCCGTTATTTTAACTTCCTTGGAGAGAGACAGAAGGTATCAAGCTCAGCTAACGAGGACCATGTGTCGTAAAAAAAAAGTCCGACTTGCAGGAACTGAGTCTTCTCAGTACGGTTCCATTGATATCCCTATTTCCATTAGCAAAGAAATACAAGCAATTATTGTTAGTGCTTGATCTTTCGTTAAAAGTATAACATAGTATCTCAAACAGAAGGAAGTTTATGACGCCCAACAGGAAACTGACAGTATCATAAACGCATATAACTCTACCCGTTTTCCCAACGTTCGTTCTAGGAAAACACGGTCACCAGTAAGTTTCTCATTTTCTTGCTATTTTTTTTTTCTTGCTAAAATACTAACTTTACTGATAAATGCAACTTAAAACGAAAACCAAGCAATTAAAAAGTGAGGTAAACAAAGACAAAAACCAACAAGAACAAAACTAATACTTTCGAAGTTTTAAGCACTGATTTTTCTAAATGACCCCATCAAAATCGCCCCACCAAAATTTGATTCCGAATCATTTCTGTACAGAATTTAGTAACCATAAGAATGGTCACGTTCCACGTACCACGATTTTCTAACGGTTTTCGATATATTTATGAAAATATAGGAAGGGAGAGCTAACAAACAATATATATACAGTGGGACCTCTATTATCCAGGACTCTATTATCCGGGATTCCAATTAACCGGGGTCTCGATGGGGGAATTTTTATTCTTTATTTAAGTATTATGTACATATATGTATGTACATATAAACATATTTATTGCATTATTTTTATTTTTATCAACTAAAGAATTTGATTTATTAATTATGTATTAAATATTTGTATTTATGTAATGGCGATTATGTACATAAATATGAATTTAAATTAATTACGTACATTGTAATCTAACGAATGGAAAGACAGCGCTGCCATCTTGTACACAGTTTTTCTTTATAACCTTATAATCCAGCACATTTAGTCAATAAAATATTGTGTTTCGATTATCCGTGGACCACCCTCCCCGTCATTACCCTGGATAATGGAGGTCCTAATGTATATATATATATATATATATATATATATATATATATATACAAATTTGAACCACCGTTATTTTCGTGATCCATGGGTTCTGAACAGTGAAATTTTCACATTGTGTCAGGAGGTCAACCTCATCAGCCACTTTCCTCCCTATGGACGAAGCAAGGAAATGCGCTAAAACCAAATCGCTCAGTAAAGCGTTGATGTTTACTCTACAACAAAATTAAATAACGAATTAAATATTTTGTGAGATGTCAGTTGAAATTCAAAAGAGCAACACTATTATTATAAGATATTTCAGGGAAATCAATTAGGAATGGGTTTTAATTACATGTCTTTGGTATGTCCTTAGTTATCCAGCCCCTGACTGACGGACGTTTTTTTACATTCTTACAGTCCACACATCAATCAGGTGCGCTGTCTCTATGCTTTAGAGACATAACTAATAAATTTGTTTTGGAAAAAAAAAATTTTTTTTTTCTTTCTTATTCTTCCCTGTCTATTAAGAACAAATGAGGAGCTTAGTATCAAAGTTGGGCAACTCCACTTTTAGCACTTTCCTCCAAAGGAAAGTAGCTATTGAGGTTGGACTCATGACGGAATTTTTGAACAATTTCTTCGAATCTTTATCGATCCTACCTAGTAGACACCGAAAATGACCCCCGTTAAAATTTATATATATATATATATATATATATATATATATATATATATATATATATATGCATATATATATATATGCATATATATATACATATATATATATATATATATATATATATATATATATATATATATATATATGTCTGTTAACACGATAGCGGCCAGAATTTTTGTTTTTTCGTCACGAAACTTGGTATATAGCAGTCAATTAGCAAACGATTGAACGAGTTCGTTAACCACCAAATTCGGTCCACCGGAAGGGGGGGTTTACCCCGAACCCAAAACACTAATTTGACCATGTCAGCCGTAATATTTGTTATATTTCAACGAAACTTGGCATTCGTCGTGGTAATATAGAGAGAAAAGTGAGATATAAAAATGAACTAAATCGGTTCATTAGGAGGGGGGGGGGGGGTTTACTCCGGACCCACAATACCAATTCGCCACTACCAGCCGTGATTTTTGGTATATTTCGACGAAACTCGATATTCGTAGTGGTAATCCACAGGTAAATATGTGTTGTAAAAATAAACTAAATCGGTTCATTAGGAGGAGGGGTTTACTCCGGACCCACAATACCAATTCGCCACTACTAGCCGTGATTTTTGGTATATTTCGACGAAACTCGGTATTCGTAGTGGTAATCTACAGGTAAATATGTGTTGTAAAAGTAAACTAAATCTGTTCATTAGGAGGGGGGGGGTTACTCCGGACCCAAATTACTAATATACTCATACCAGTCGTAATTTCTGCTTTATTGTAACGAAACGCGGTATACGTCGTGGGTAACTCATGAGAAAAAAGTGTTGTAAAAATGAGCTGAATCGGTCAATCGGAATGGGGGGGTTTACTTTGTAATATATTTCAATAGAAAAGCCCGCCAGACGTAGGTTCACAAAGCCGCCGCAAGGAGCGCTTTCTACCACTAGAGTGACTGTATCCTGTTCCTGCGTTAGATCAAAATACGATAATATGAGGTTTTTTGTATTTATTACGAAGTGTAATAGGTACCATGTGTAAACATAACTCTGGAAGCAAATTATTAATTGATCAGTTACTCATTACAAATTTAAAAGAGAACTATTCATGTTTTTATTTTATTTATGTAGGATATTTTAAGCAAATTGTTCTGGAAAGCAATCTACACTACCCAAATTCTGAGGAAAGTGCTTAGTTATGCAGCTCCTGCGTGACGGACTTTTTTTACAGGAGATGCAAAAAACCATATATTGTATATTGATTTTAGTATCATGGTGATTTTTTTATATGTTATTCTTATAGGCCTCAGAAACATTATTTCAAAGGCACTATACAATTATATAAGTATAAAGGCCGTAATTACACTTTAAATAGTGGAGTTGTCCATGTTTGAAACCAAGTCATGGAGTTGTCTGTTTTTGAAACCAAAGGGAGCCATTTGAAAATTGAACCTATCCTCTTTTGAAACCAAACAAATATGAATTTGGTATGCCCGAGGGTGTTTTAATATAATGTAATTATGTCTAATGTATTAAAACAAAATTATATAGTTAAAAATTTCATGAAAAATGTTATTTAAATGCAGTTTGACAAAACTGAAATAAAACTAAATTATCCTTATTTTATTAAGTTTAGAAAAAAAGTGGTACTTAGCTATCCTCTTCGCACAGTTTTACCTATAACTACATGTCTTGAAGTGGCTGTGCTATAATTTTCATCGCCGTACTCAGTCATACCTGAGCACAGCTAATAAAATAAAGTTATCAATTAGCGATACGATTATTTAATGAAAAACGAGTTAACCATTATTATTTTCTGCAGAGAGTTGTTGAAAAGTTTTTAATAGCAAATAACTGAACATTAACGATGAGATCTATTTAATACCTAGTGTGAAACTGTCAATATTTATTTGTTATACGCGAAAATTTAAATAAAGAGGAATATGCCGAGAACAGTTACCAGTACCACATTAGCTGTTAATTTATTCACCTGAAGTCTTGAAAATACATTTGGAAGGATACATAGCTCTACCACTTCAGTAAAGTATGAATGTTTTAAATTAAATACCGGCTGTTTTATCACGGTTGTTGTTATATAAAGCCCGTTTATTAATAAAATAATTATTCTATAGAATTGGTAGTGGTCTCATTCGACTCGGCACAAAAGAAATTCTTCAAAAATCATACCTAAATCAGAATGATTCAAGTACCTAGAGGTTTTGTCCCAAAATCCGGCATTCGGAACCACAGTGTGCCGGATAACAGCTAGTTATTAATAAGAATTATCGCCAAATGCACTTATTACAAGTAACTATAAACATTCAGCCATGATGGATTTGCAGTGCATGTTGGGAGCAGATTGCATGAATGCAAGCTTCTCATTGGCTACTGATGGAGTTGTTATTTTATGAAACCAAACTATGTTGGAATATTTTGATTCTGAACGGTTGAAATAAACGCTATTTTACCTATTTTCTGTCCGTTTTTAATGAAAAACAGTTGTAAAATCGAATGCAGCATAAAAATCCACTTAAGAATCGACAAAAATCTCAAAACTGAAAAAAATGGAGTTGTCCAACTTTGATACTAAGCTCCTCAAATAGGTTTAAGTATTTTTGAAATACTTTGAGCCACCTTGAAAATTGTTCTATAATGATTTTACCATTGGATAAGACAAGAAATTTACTCTGATAAAGTAGTCTGTTCTTGTCACTTGGCTCCATTTGTTGGATCACTTTGAATACACCCGCTTACCTTTCGGGCTTCCAAAGGCACCGCCATCACATTAGTGAAGACGGAGATTGGTTGATAACTTGAGATAGTGAGGTACTACGTGAGAGATAATAAACACTGGAAGATAGGGGGTGGGGAGCTTCCACTATCTTAACGTTGGTAATTACTCAGGTAGCAAGCCTGCTTTATATCATCCCCGCTTCCCACTATTCAGGTTGGCAGCCCTGCTAGGGTTCTCGCCATTAGGTGATCACCTTCTCCGTTGAAATCGTCTCCCGTTTCTGAAAAACATAGGAATTTAAGCCAATTCTTACTATTTAGTATTTATTTCGTTTTCTAAATATTTTCTAGTCATGAACGATTCATTTTATTTATTGATTTCACAAATTATTATTTTTATAATATTTTTTATGAGATAATCACCCTTTTTGTGAATTTCTTCAAGCAAATAAATAATTAAAAACTATGTCAACACAGATATTAATGTTATTTAATATATTTTTAATTTTTTGTTTCAGGTGAGTCAAGTGCCACTGTGCCACGGTCTACTTCCATTGTGAGTGATTTGATCATTTGAATTACGTACAGAACTAAAAAAGTAACTATCCAAGTAAATGCAAACTGCCCATTTATTAAGGCTATTTTCCTATAGCATTTCGGGCCTTGCAAGGGACTTTACACCTCAGCAGCCGGAGGAATTCGCCCTCCTGGCCCCCTTTACACCTCAGCAGCCGGAGGACTTCGCCCTCCTGGCCCCCTTTACACCTCAGCAGCCGGAGGACTTCGCCCTCCTGGCCCCCTTTACACCTCAGCAGCCGGAGGACTTCGGCCTCCTGGCCCCCTTTACACCTCAGCAGCCGGAGGACTTCGGCCTCCTGGCCCCCTTTACACCTCAGAAGCCGGAGGACTTCGGCCTCCTGGCTCCCTTTACACATCAGCAGCCGGAGGACTTCGCCCTCCTGGCCCCCTTTACACCTCAGCAGCCGTAGGACTTCGCCCTCCTGGCCCCCTTTCATCAGATGAAATCCCTAACATCGGATGGAACACCTCCCATAAGCTGAAATATCTCCCATCAGCTGTAATATCTTCCATCAGCTCAAGTATCTCCTATCAGCTGAAGTATCTTCCATTAGATGCTCAACCTCCCATCAGCTGTTACATCTTCCATCAGATGAACCACCTCACATAAGCTGAAAAATCTCCCATCAGGATAAATAATACCCATCAGCTAAAACACCTCCCATAAGCTGGCATATCTCCGATCAGCAGTTCTATCACCCACCATTAGATGGCCGATCTCCCATCAGCTGGAATATCTTCCATCAGCTGAAATATCTCCTACCAGCTGAAGTATATTCCATTAGATGGCCGACCTCCCATCAGCCAAAACACTTGCCATAATCTGAAATATCTCCCATCAGGCGAAATTCCTTCCTTCATCGGAAACACATCCCATAAACTAAAATATATCCCATTAGGTGATACGCCTTCCATCAGCTAAAACACCTCCCATAAGGGGATATGTATGTATCCCTTAAGGGGATACACCTTCCATCGCCTGAAACACCTGCCATAAGCTGAAATATCTTTCATCAGGCGAAATACCTTCCTTCATCTGAAAACCTCCCATAATCTGAAATATATCCCTTCAGGTGATACACCTTCCTTCTGCTCTAACCTGAAATACGTCGCAACAGGTGAAACACCTTCCATCAGCTGAACCGGAAGGTGACCCGAGTTAGGTCATGGCCAAAACATATCTCATGCTAAAAATAGCAGCTATGACACAATTAGTTAATCTCTCGATATTGAGAAACTTCTCTTGTTGCACAAGCCCGGAGGAGCGTACAGCTCGCGACATATTGCTATTTTCAGCTTCATGCAGCTGGACAGTCTAGTAGCAGAGTTCGATTAGATAAGGGATTCAATGTGAAAACTAGGCTAAGTGTCACAAAAATTTTTATTTTATTTCTCGTTGTGAATATCGAATACCACCATCCAGCGATTTTTATAGAGGAATATGAAACATAGGATGTAAAAGGGTTGTCCAAATCACTATTTTTAATATGGTATGACGTTTATCACTGTCAAAATCAAATAACATAGAGAAAAGTGATATTATAATTTTTACTGATTCATTGAGTTCTTTACACTCTATGGAAAGCATTTACAACAACCATCCCATAATCACAAAAAAATACACGCAAATACACAGATTAAAACAACACAACATTACAATGCTTTGGATACCGGGACATAAAGACATAGGCCTAAACACAGACGTGGACAACCACGCTAAAGAGGCTACCTTTAAAGAAAACATTGACATCAGACAACTAACTACACAGGACTTATGTAACATAGCACATACACACATATTACAAGATTGGCTAAATCACTGGTTACGGACAGACAACAAATTAAGAGAAATTAAAAACTCAATCAAAGTCTGGCATGATAATGAATTGTCTTTAAATAGAAGAGACCAAGTTGTCCTGACCAGGCTAAGAATTGGACTCACTTATAACCCATTCATACTTAATGGAAAGACAAGACAGACCCGTGTGCTCCCTGTGTAATGTTGCCCTGACGATAAAACACATACTGACAGACTGCAGAAGACGAGACAGACCCGTGTGCTCACTGTGTAATGTTACCCTGACGATAAAACACATACTCACAGACTGCAGAAGACGAGACAGACCCGTGTGCTCCCTGTGTAATGTTGCCCTGACGATAAAACACATACTGACAGACTGCAGAAGACGAGACAGACCCGTGTGCTCCCTGTGTAATGTTACCCTGACGATAAAACACATTCTCACAGACTGCAGAAGACGAGACAGACCCGTGTGCTCCCTGTGTAATGTTGCCCTGACGATAAAACACATACTGACAGACTGCAGAAGACGAGACAGACCCGTGTGCTCCCTGTGTAATGTTACCCTGACGATAAAACACATACTCACAGACTGCAGAAGACGAGACAGACCCGTGTGCTCCCTGTGTAATGTTACCCTGACGATAAAACACATACTGACAGACTGCAGAAGGCGAGACAGACCCGTGTGCTCCCTGTGTAATGTTATCCTCACGATAAAACACATACTGACAGACTGCAGAAGACGAGACAGACCCGTGTGCTCCCTGTGTAATGTTACCCTGACGATAAAACACATACTCACAGACTGCAGAAGACGAGACAGACCCGTGTGCTCCCTGTGTAATGTTCCCCTGACGATAAAACACATACTCACAGACTGCAGAAGACGAGACAGACCCGTGTGCTCCCTGTGTAATGTTCCCCTGACGATAAAACACATACTGACAGACTGCAGAAGACGAGACAATTTACTCGTGCCACACGACTTACACTCATTACTAGCAGAGGGTAGCCCACACATCAACAGTATACTTACAACATTATTTATACAACACTTATGCCAAGTTTGGTCAAAGTCGGTCCAACGGTATGGATTTGTATAAGGAAGAAACAGACACGCGATTAATATATATATATGAATGAATGAATGAATGAATTTCTGTATTTTATAAGTAAATATTACAATTACAGGTGGTCTGGGCATGTTATTTACAAATTTACAAAATGCTCATAAATAAAATTAAATTAAAAATAAACAGTGTCTGCATCCAGCAAAAAATAATCAAAACTTAGCCATATAAAGAAAAAAAATAAATAAATAAAAAGCAACACGGGTAATAATAACAAATACATTTATTTTATAAACATACATGTTGTGTAAGAGTAACTTTACTACAGTGCTAAAATAAAATAAAACGCAACACGGGTAATAATAACAAATACATTTATTTTATAAACATACATGTTGTGTAAGAGTAACTTTACTACAGTGCTAAAATAAAATAAAACGCAACACGGGTAATAATAACAAATACATTTATTTTATAAACATACATGTTGTGTAAGAGTAACTTTACTACAGTAATAAAATAAAATAAAACGCAACACGGGTAATAATAACAAATACATTTATTTTATAAACATAGATGTTGTGTAAGAGTAACTTTACTACAGTGCTAAAATAAAATAAAACGCAACACGGGTAATAATAACAAATACATTTATTTTATAAACATACATGTTGTGTAAGAGTAACTTTACTACAGTAATAAAATAAAATAAAACGCAACACGGGTAATAATAACAAATACATTTATTTTATAAACATAGATGTTGTGTAAGAGTAACTTTACTACAGTAATAAAATAAAATAAAACGCAACACGGGTAATAATAACAAATACATTTATTTTATAAACATACATGTTGTGTAAGAGTAACTTTACTACAGTGCTAAAATAAAATAAAACGCAACACGGGTAATAATAACAAATACATTTATTTTATAAACATACATGTTGTGTAAGAGTAACTTTACTACAGTGCTAAAATAAAATAAAACGCAACACGGGTAATAATAACAAATACATTTATTTTATAAACATACATGTTGTGTAAGAGTAACTTTACTACAGTAATAAAATAAAATAAAACGCAACACGGGTAATAATAACAAATACATTTATTTTATAAACATACATGTTGTGTAAGAGTAACTTTACTACAGTGCTAAAATAAAATAAAACGCAACACGGGTAATAATAACAAATACATTTATTTTATAAACATACATGTTGTGTAAGAGTAACTTTACTACAGTAATAAAATAAAATAAAACGCAACACGGGTAATAATAACAAATACATTTATTTTATAAACATAGATGTTGTGTAAGAGTAACTTTACTACAGTAATAAAATAAAATAAAACGCAACACGGGTAATAATAACAAATACATTTATTTTATAAACATACATGTTGTGTAAGAGTAACTTTACTACAGTAATAAAATAAAATAAAACGCAACACGGGTAATAATAACAAATACATTTATTTTATAAACATACATGTTGTGTAAGAGTAACTTTACTACAGTAATAAAATAAAATAAAACGCAACACGGGTAATAATAACAAATACATTTATTTTATAAACATACATGTTGTGTAAGAGTAACTTTACTACAGTAATAAAATAAAATAAAACGCAACACGGGTAATAATAACAAATACATTTATTTTATAAACATACATGTTGTGTAAGAGTAACTTTACTACAGTAATAATATAAAATAAAACGTAACACGGGTAATAATAACAAATACATTTATTTTATAAACATACATGTTGTGTAAGAGTAACTTTACTACAGTAATAAAATAAAATAAAACGCAACACGAGTAATAATAACAAATACATTTATTTTATAAACATACATGTTGTGCAAGAGTAACTTTACTACAGTAATAAAATAAAATAAAACGCAACACGGGTAATAATAACAAATACATTTATTTTATAAACATACATGTTGTGTAAGAGTAACTTTACTACAATAATTATTGGTTAATTATAAAAGCCCGTATCCTCATTACTTCCGTGATGAAGTAGAAGACACTGCTGCATTTGTCGGTTGTGATTTTTGTAAGGAACTGCTGTACTGCTTCTTCATCATTCCCAGGTGGAAGGTATTTCTTGATGAAGTGATTCCGAGGACTGCTGTACATAGGGCAACGGATTAATATGTGAGCTAGTGTTTCTGCTTCTTGAAGGTTGCAGATTGTACACTGTTCTTCGGTATTAATTAAGTATGAGCAGCCATTTATGTAAAACCGAATTTCCTTGTCCCCGCTGAGTCTTAGCTGGATTGTTGACCTTTTCTTATTGATCATCATTTTTGTTTTGATGTATTCTTCTCCATAACCAAGAACACTAATCAGACGGTAGAAGCTGCTGAAAGAGGAATTACATGCCCGTCCTATATCTTTACACAGTTGGTTATTTATCCATTTTTCCAGAATATCCTCCTTGTGTAGCAATAACCAGGTGTAGCTTGCTCTCGAATAGACATCCTCATAGCCAATTGTATAGAGCATGTTATGGAGATTAGAGAACCAGGGATCCTGAAAATCATGCGGCCTGTTCTTCAGATGACCAACAATCCTGTTATAGCATCGTCTGGGAAATTCATCTTCGCCCATAGATAATAATTTTATCCACCAATTGTGAGTTCTTTTTAAGATATCTCCACTCAAGTGCGGGAATCCTGTTTCCAATCTCACCATGTAGTTAGGAGTTCTGGAAGGAAGGTAGAGCAATTTTTTTAAGAATTTAGTTTGAATCCTCTCAATTTTCTCTAGATAACAGAGATCCCATAACTATATATATATATATATATATATATATATATATATATATATATATACACATACATACATACATAGTTGTACATACAATTTACTGCATAGTATTATATATTAGAGACATCTAAAAATAAGAGAGTTCTTTATTATTGTTTATAGATAAAAATTTGAACTTTACTATGGAACAGCTGTTACCAGTTGCTATTGTCTGAATGAAGAGATGAGTCTCCTATTGTAGTATTTATGAATGAATGTATAGGGAGATGAAAGAGCTATCTGTTTCTATGAATGAATGGTCTAGTGTTGCTATCTATGATCGGACCTGTCTACAATATCTCCCTGTTCTTGTAACTGTCTGTCACTTCAGGGTGTATAATACAGGGCTGTATAAGGCTAGTTCTCAATACAACTAGGGCGGATTCGCATTCAAGCAGTTTTAGTCAAGAAACTATATATACGAGTTGAATTTCATAACGTCTCTTGTCCGTTTTGGTAAATTGTTTTGAAAATTAAAAATTTCATGGTGGTCTAGAAATGCCAACAATGTTTTCAATTTTTTTTTAAATAGTTTTGTTGAATTCTAAAATGTTATAATATCAAAACATCATCATAACGTTCTATATTGTTTAAGTTATTGGACATTTTAGTTTGGACAAGAGACGGTTTGAAACTCAAAGCTGGACAAGAGACTCTATTGATTGTAAAATTTGAAATTAAGAAACATTTTGGGGGGCGAGGTTAGCTCAGTGGTAGAGCACTGGACTAATAAGCTGGAGGCCTGAGTTCAAATCCCCAGCAAGCACTAAAGATTTTTCTTCTAGTGTCTTCGTTCATGGGTTGAATTCGGCCTCCCTGACCGTCCCTAGGCCGACCCAGCCTTTAATTAATTTAATAATGGGTACCTTGGGTGCTAATGACTCTAGTAGTTGAAGCGGCCAAGGGGATAATCAGGCGGCCGGAGCATAGTACTGACCACACTATCTCCCTAGTGTGCCGTATGGTCATGAATCAGATATCTCTGATAGTATCTGCCCCTCAGGGCCTTTGTAGCCTGTTACGGGACTGATTAAAAGAAACATTTTGGTTCTTCAACATGTTTGGGCATTATAAATAGTTGATAGTTTTTTTCTAATTTCAATGTATTCTTAATTTTTATTTTGGCAAATTACAGTTACAGGTTTAAATATACAAAGACATTAGTAAAAACACATTTTAATACAGAAATATCTTATATAAAATTCAAACAAAAATATCATTGAGTAGCTTAATAGCTGATAATAAAAAAAATGAAGATTTAAAAAATAGAAATAATCAGAAATTTTGTAGAATCAATATTCAAGAATAACTGTCTAAAGTTCCTCTTGGTATTTCTATAAGTCCCCCTTCCCGTTCATCTTCCGATTATAGACTATCTCGTTAGATGTTGAGTAGTTAGAAAATTATGATTGAATAAAAGCCTTCACTGCATCTTTCTTTTTTTCTTTTTTTTTTTTTTTCGTTTTCAACGGCGCATCAACTATTTAGCTATTAGCGCCGGGATATCTACAGGTTACCACCCTTTTATAATGCCAACAGCACGTAGTCCCACATTGCTTAACTTCGGTGATCTACGGGAACCGGTGTATTCAACTTGGCTATGGCCGTTGGCTTCATCTTTCTTATTTTTGAGATGATGGGATTCATGGTCTCCTCCGTGTCTGTTTGTTCCTTACACCAATCCACGCCGTTAGACCGATTTTAACTAAACTTGGCACACATATAGGTCTTGACCCGTGGAGTGTCAAAGGGTAAGTCGAAAACGTCTACCGCCGGTCTGTCTGTATGTTTGTGCCTTATACAAATCCGCGCTGTTTGGCCGATTTTGATCTATCTTGACACAGAGATAGGTGTTGATTCGGGGAGAGTCGTAGGCTTGGTTAAAATCGTCTAGAACTAACAGTTCCGAGGTTTATTGGAAATTCACTTTTTGGAATAAACTAAAACTAAACTAAAAATTGCAACCTAAAACAAAACTGAAACTAAAATTTTACTAATTAATGGATTTTAACTAAACTAAAACTGAAACTAAATATTTGGGAATTTACTAAAAAGTAAATTAAAGCTTTAGTTTAGTTTATTTTTACTAAAATAACATGAATTAATATAAATCATATGTTATTTCGATACTTAAGTAAATTATTAAAACTAATAGAACTTGCTTAAGAATAAGAAATTGTGGCTTTTTCTCGTAATTTGCAAACATATGTTCTTTGATAAACTAAATTAGTTAACTAAAAACTAAAACAAAACTAAAATCACAAATTTAGGTCTCTATTACTAAACTAAACTAATTACCATACTAAAAACGGAGTCCACATGATTAATAATTATACAAATCTAAAACTAAACTAAAACTAAAACTAAAAATACAACATTAGTTTAGTTTTAGTTAGAGAAAACTAACGTTAGTTTAGTTTACTAACGTTAGTTTTGCCCAACACTGAGTAAACTACACTAAGGCTTTAGTTGGGCTTTTCTAGATGCAGAAAGTAGGTGTAGCATAGCACGCCCTGTAACAGCTAGTAAATAAAGAAAAAAATACGGGTTTTTTTGCGAAGACCACATCCAGTTACTTTTGAAGTAGCAGTAGTGATTGTATCAGTGATTTAGCGCATGCGCATAACTCCTTTCCCTTCCTATTGGAGGATTCCGATGACCAATTGCATTCGTTCTTGGTGGGAGTAAAGTAACCTTCAACAGTGAATTAGCTTTTGTTTATGAAAAAGCTCTGCTTATGTTAGTGAGAAACATGAGTCTTTTACAATTAGTTCGCGATGTTCCTGACTAAGAAAAAGGGATTGGTTTCTTACTCAGAAGAATTAATGGAATCCTATTAATTTTAGCGAGTTGGATAGACTAGAGTCACTAAAATTAATATAATTCTATTAATTGCGAGTTGGATTGACTAGGGTTTTGATACCTTCTTGAGCGAGCGGAGCGTAGGTAGCGAGCGGAAATGCATAGCATGTAATGTCTAATAAATGTAAAATATCCCAAAATGAGAGAGAGAAAAGGAATGAAATATGTTTGTTTACTAAGAACATTGTTTGTAATCCTTCATAACCTGCAAAACAGTCTACTTTAATGCTTAATAACTTATTTCATAGTTGAGAGAATTGATTTTGATCAAATTAACCTTTTTATTAATAAATATTGCTTGCCATTATCTAATATGAATTATAACCGTAGATAACGAGCCAAGAAGTAGTAGAAAACCAGCAAAGAACCTATAACCAGCAGATAACCTAATCAGTAAGGTTAATCAGCGAGTACGAGTAACTGTTATAAATCACTACTGCTACTTCAAA
The DNA here is from genome assembly GCA_946811695.1 of Gonocerus acuteangulatus. Lineage (NCBI taxonomy): Eukaryota > Metazoa > Arthropoda > Insecta > Hemiptera > Coreidae > Gonocerus > Gonocerus acuteangulatus. Next base: position 75,895,719 of record OX328129.1, on the reverse strand, counting down.
TGTAACTGGATGTGGTCTTCACAAAAAGACCCAAAAATACTTTATTTCATCACTGCTTTGCTATTAAGGACAATGAAATACCTTGTTGTACTACAATAATTGTATATCATTGGTGTTGGTCTGTAATCTCACTGCCGAATATTTTTTTAGAAAGAAAACATGTTATGTTTGAACGGAATAATCTATGAAGACGTCTGGATGAAATATGTGGACAAGAAAGGGAATAAAGCATCGACGCGGAAGGAACGACAAATCCCGTGTTTAATGTAGCAAACGGCCGGTAGATAGCTCTTTTCACAAGGCTCCGAGGTATGATACAATCCCGCCAGCGAGATATGAGGGCAGGCTATAAGAATCGACTCAACCTTTGGTATCGATACCCGCCTCAGGCTTCTATGACGTCACTCTCTCCCTCTCCCTCCGAACTCTGGAATTGAATTGAATTTCTCTACCTCTCTGTTCACTGGTTTTTTTTCCGAGATTGCATTCTAAATGAAAACTTCATGTATTTTTAAAGGACCTGTCAGCAGTTTGTAACAAATCATTTTTAAGAATTGTTTTGAACAGACATTTATTTATTGATAAAGGAAAATATTCTGTTACATTGTTATTTATAAATCGTGTAACTCAATTTTCCACTTTGGTCGGCCATGAATAAATTCTCGATTGAAAAACTTTTCCAACTTAATATTTTTTAATTCATATATGATATTTCTATAATTGGTATGGACGCTTCCATCTTGGAATGCTAGATTTTCCCAAACAGCCTGATATATTGTTCTTGATTTCCACGTTTGAGTATCCCTCCAGCGTATGAGTTTATTTGACTACGTTTTCCATCATTTCTGGATACTAAACATATGTTGATGGGGCGAAGTTCAAAAGCCAAGCGCATACTAAAGATTTTATCTTCTAGTATCATAATTTTGCCTCATAAATAGCTTAAATAAACTTCATTTGATCAATCATAAGTTGCAGTAATAAGAGGGTTTTCTGGCCTAATTGTATATCGATTAAATTTAACTTCTTTAATCATTAAATACTTATTTATTTACCAAACTACTAAAAAAAAAAATTGTGAATAGTAATATATCAGAAAGTTTTTTTTTCTGGATCGACCCAAAAAGCACTCGCGTACGACAGTTTGGGATCATGAGGTCAACCCCATTAGAGGGGTTTCTCCCTATGGAGGTAGGGAGGAACCGCACTTAAAGGGTTTAAACTTTAAAAAATAATCCGAAAGATCAGAGAACATTTTTAATTCTCTTCCCCCCCCCCCAAAAAACACTTATTTTTTCGAAATAATCTTTAGAACGACATATGTCTGGAACGAAATGAGACAGATACGGGCGGTTGGTAACGTTTAACTACATTTTTTGTATAGTATATACATAATTATGTGTGTGTGTAATGTAATTATAATTAAATTGGACTATATTAATATTTATATAAAAATCTTGTATACAAATAAAAAATAAACTCCGTATCTCTTAGTTCCTAGTCCTTTATGTTTCAAGGAGTGTTAAGAAGTTGCATACTTTTTTTTTTTTTTTTTTTTTTTTTTTTTTTTATTGAATATTTACAATCTGTATACATATGTTTACATATAATACAATAAGTAAATATGTATCTCATAAACTAGCACAAGGAAGAATAGAGGGGAGAAGGCAGCCATTGCTGACACTCCCTGAGGAATTATAAATATTTCATTTATGTATTACAGCTGGTCCCTAGGCCACTTTCTTTTCAAGCGTCTCGGAGGATTGGAAGGGATCGCATCTGTGGAAAGGGATTGGGCAAGGGGATTGGGATGAAAGGATAGCTTGGAATGAAAAGTGGAGAATCGGGTTTTAGCTAATTCAGCGACAAAGGGAATTTCGAGGTCTCGGTGGATGATATTATTGTTCACGTAGAAGGGAGCATTAAGGATCCGGCGAAGGACTTTGGACTGGAAGGTTTGGATTCGGTTTATGTTGGAAGGTTTTGCTGTACCCCATAGTTCAATGCCGTATGTCCAAATCGGTTTAATAATAGTTTTGTAGGTTGTTAGTTTGTTTTCAGTACTGAGTTTTGATTTGGGACCTATTAGTCGTCTAAGTAGGCCGTAGCGTCTGTTTAGTTCTTGTCGTTTTGTTTTTGTGTGCGTGTTCCAAGTAAGTCTCTTGTCGAGGTGGAAGCCTAGGTATCGAACAACATCGGATTTGGGAATGAGGAATTCGTTAAGGGTAACAGATGGGCACTCACTACGCCGCAGTGTGAATGTGACGTGCTTACATTTTTCGGCGTTGACTTTGATTCGCCACTTCTTTAGCCATTGCTCGATTTCTAAGAGATGATTCTGGAGCGCTTCTGAGGCTTGCTGCGGGTTGGCGGAACATGAAAGCACTGCAGTATCATCTGCAAAAGTTGTGATAATGGTACTGGGATTAGTGGGGATATCAGCGGTGAAGATGGAGTAGAGGAGAGGGGCTAGGATGCTGCCTTGGGGGACTCCAGTAGATACGTGGCGGGATGAGGAATTCGATGCATTGTATTGGACATGAAACAGGCGGGATGAAAGAAAGGATTTTAGGATTAAGTAGTAGGTGATGGGGAGAAAACGCTTGAGCTTGTAAAGGAGGCCCGGATGCCAGACTCGGTCAAAGGCCTGGGCTACATCTAGAAAGACTCCTGAACAGAAGTCCTTACGCTCAAGCGTTGAGGAAATTGTGTCTACAACTCGGAAAGCTTGTTGAGTGGTAGAGTGGAGTGATCGGAAGCCAAACTGATGAGTTGGAATGATACCAAAGGATTCAACTATAGGAAGGATTCGTTTGTACAGCAGTTTTTCAAGGATTTTAGAGAGGATGGGTAACAAACTGATTGGGCGGTAGGATGATGTTTCAGTAGCTGGTTTGTTTGGTTTAGGAATAAGGATTACAGAGGAGTGTTTCCAGGAGGAAGGGAAGTGAGTGGTTCGCAGTACACTGTTATATATAAGGATGAGGAACATGATGGCTTTATGGGGGAGGTGCCGAAGGATTTTAGCGGTGATAAGATCAGGACCAGGGGACTTATTGAGGGGTAGATGGTTAATGATGTATTTGACTTCCGATGGGTGAAAGGAAGGTGGAGGTAAGGACATCGGTAAGGGTTCGGAAAGATAAGTGATTACCTCTTCAGTATGGGAAGGGTTTAACTCTGGGTTCGGGGAAAAGGTTGCTTCTAGATGATTGGCAAAATGGGAAGCTTTTTCTTCGTCACTTCTGGCCCAAGTTCCATCTTCACGTCGGAGTGGGGAGGAGGTAGGTTGAAATTTAAGAATTCTTTTTGTGGCTTCCCACAGTGAGTGGTTACGGGGCGTTAAAGAAGAAAGATATTCTTCCAGTCGGTGATTGTCTAGTTTAGTCAGTTCGTTTTTTAGCTTTCTTGTTAGTCTATTGAAAATGGTTTTGTCTGCAGGAAGATGGGATCGTTGCCATTGTGTCCGGGCACGTCGCTTGGCTGAGAGGAGCAGTTGTATGTGATGAGGGATTGGAGTAGCTGTTGGTTGACGTTTGTGAGTTGGTTTGCTGGCAAGTCTAGCGCAGTCCTGGACTGATTTGGTGAAGAGGTCCGCAGCATCGTCAACATCTTGCGCTGTCTTCAACTTAACATTGAGGTCCAGAATACTGTCTAGGTTAGACTGGAACATAGCCCAGTCCACAGGTCCGGTGGTTAGAGATGGTTTAGTTTGAATAGGGATAGGAGATGCACTGAGTGACAAAAGGAGAGGGGAATGGTCAGAAGAGAGGTCTAAAAGGGGAGATACCGACGTGAAGATACCGTTCAAGCCAGAAGTAACGAAAAAATCTAGGATGTCCGGATTTTTGTGGGGATCGGAAGGCCAATGGGTTGGATGAGGTTGGGAAATGTAGGAATACTCACCATTGTACAGTACGTCGTTTAGCACTCGGCCTCTCGAGTTAGTAAGGCGACTTCCCCAGAGGAGATGCTTGGCATTAAAATCTCCCCCAGCGATAAAGTGAGTGCCAAGGGACTGGAATAAATTGGTAAAATCAGGGTGATACATCCGTTGGTTCGGAGAGCAATAGATGGACGCGATGACGAGCGGAAATCTTGGTAAAGAAATGGAGATGGAGGTTAATTGAGAAGAAGCAGTAGACTGATAGGAATGGGAATGATGGGATATCTTGTTCTTAACCAAGACCAGTGTACCACCACGGCCTCTGTCGTCAGGGTGATCTGTACGGTAAGTTTTGTATCCTGCTATGTTAAAGTAATGTTGAGTTCGTAGGTGTGTCTCTGTTATAAGTGCAATATCTATGTCACGGTCTGTAAGTAGCAGTTCTAGTTCTTGTCTTCGGGGTAACAGCCCGTTGGAATTCCAGAGGAGGATAAGGATAGGAGGTGTACTGGGTGGGATCATTTTTTAACAAGTACTGGGATGCATTGCTCAATAAAGGAGGATAGGAGCTTAATAAGAGGATTGATTAAGTTTTCTAGTCTTGTGAAGAAGGAGTTGAATAGATTGGTGGGATCGAAGGTTTTGTTTGGTTCAGGTGAGTTATACGGGATGTCGCACGGGGTAGATTGTACAGGAGGTTCTTTAGGTTGCACAGGAAGTCGATGCTGAGGGACTTGAAAAGTAGGCGGGCTTTGACTAGAGGGACGCTGACGCTGCATGAGGGGTTGAGGGTTGGGGATAGTAACTGTGGGTTGAGGAGAGGATTGTAGGTTGAGGAGTTGTGGAAAATTTTGTTGAGATGTGGACGGTTGAAGAAGGTCAGAGAAGGTGACTCCTGACGAGATGAACCTGGTTGGAGGTAGATGTCTTGCAGAGTACTGTCCGCTTGTGGTGGGTTCGCCGCTAGTGGAGGGCTGAGGTAGGGTATCAGGTTGGGCTGCCTGCCGGTGTGCTGCGAATCGGTTTTGGAGAGTCTTCACGGCCTTGTAAACTTCACAGCCGCGGTAGTTTGCAGGGTGATTACCGCCGCAGTTGGAACATTTGGGTGGAAGTTCCTTGGGATGGGTGCAGTCCTTAGCGTCATGCTCTCCTGCGCATTTCACGCATTTAGATGTGTGTTCACAGTAGTTCGCTGTGTGTTTAAATTCAAGGCATTTGCGGCACTGCGGGATATCTCTTCTCTGCCTTGGCTCTTCAACTGAGATTCTCGTATGTAGGAGATATTTTTCTTTGAAGATTTCTTTACTCTTCGGTTCTTTAGTCAGATCAACAAAGAATAGTGGCATAGGTTGTTTTGTGGCTGGGTGTTTTGCATTATGCACATTTTGGCCTTGTATCCGAGCTCTTCGAGTTCCGATTTAATATCATCTGGAGGAGTGGTGTGGTGGAGATGACGTAAAACAACTCTGTAGGACTTGTCTTCCTTGAGCTGATAACAGTGGAAGTCGCTCTCCATGTCCCCGAGGTATTTTACTACTTTGCGGAAGGAGTCACTGGTGTGTGTATTTATTAGCGTGTCCTGGAATCGTGCTCGACAGGTGAACGAGTCTTTGCCTATTAAATTGGAGATTTTTTGGCAGAATTTTTTAAAGTCTGTGATGTTTCTTACAACAATAGGCGGTGGCTTCGGAACTAATGTTGATTGTGACGTATCCACTTTAGCGTTTGTGTCCATATTTAATTTTTTGGAAGGATTTCTTGGCTTTAGAAATGGAGCTTCTTTTGAGAGGGATGGGGTATCTATAAAAGTTGCTCGAGAAGATGTTGATGACGCGAGCGATGTCTGTGACATAGATCGCTTAATAAAGGTTTTTTTCTTTTGAGGTGAGTTTATGGGTGAATTCTCCTGAGAATGATGCCTTCTATTGTTTGATTTTCTTTTTCCTCCCATAATTGCTGTGATTGATTAGAAGGCCGAGGAAAAATAAAAAAAAATAAAAAATAAAATAAATAAATAAAATAAGTCTCGGGGTGGAGATTCGAACCGCAGACCTCTGGATCGTGAGTCTCTCACTCATCCACTAGACCAGAGAGAGAGCTGGCAGTAGGTCCTGGGAAGCTTGTTGAAGGCCTGAGTATTTGGCCAGCTGAAGGGGCAGCAAGGAGGGGATGACTTGCCAATTCACGCAGCCCCCTACCTCTAGCCTAGCTAGGGCAAGGGACTAATAAAGTGAAAAGTAAGTTTTCTTTACTTACTATTTTCAGGCTTTCGGCTGGATATTTGTCTTTGAAACTTCACACACTGGTACTAGAGTGTTAAGTCTCTAACATCACGACTTTTCACAAGTATAACCGGGATATAACCACTCGAAATAATGATTTGAACAGGAGGGCTATAAAATGCTGCGTATCGGGCAATGGCTGCAACGCGACTCAAGTTGCATACACCTTTTTTTTATAGGAACAATCACACAACAGACTTTATTTCATGAGCTGTTTCGCTATTAGCTTGTAAACGATTGTACAAGAGTTCTTCTCTTGCGATTTCTGAGGCTTGAACATGGCAGTGGAAGCGAATCAGACAGGTCTTTTCTGATTGTCCGCGCATCTACACGGATTAATGTGTGCTTTTTGTGAATCACCAGAAGGAGCTGAACAATAACTCGGAGAACCTATATATATATATATATATATATATATATATATATATATATATATATATATAACCTCTCTTGAGGTTGTTTACTTTCGGACTCGGGGGTCGAAATTATTTCACCAAGTAAATATTTGTAAAAATATATATTTCTTTTATACTAATAATTAACATAACAAACAATAAATCCGATTCAAAAAATAAACAATTTGGCACTCCATACTGCTAGCAATAAATAAACAAACTCTACTGGCATGCACTACGAACTTATAAAAAACTGTAATGATAATAATAGTAATTTAATTGATAATAATAATAATAATAATAATAATCATTCAACATATCATTCCAAAAAATAACAATCCTGCGCATTCATAAATTAAGTGAGTACTCACAATACTATCATTGGTGCACCATAATTAATAACTACGTTACCTGCAGGCCTGCATTTACTATTTAGAGTCTAAATTAACAGAGGCACGCACTTTCACAACTGACACCACGTTTTTTTTATATCAACCCCTGATTGGCGCCAAGACTCAGATTATTGGGGGCTATCCAGAGAGGTAGGGAGTTAGGAGCTGCGATTATTTACCAACCTGGTAGTAGCGTCGCTACAGGACTCCCCCCAAATAATCGCGTCCAAGAAGCGAACGTTGGGTTTGATGACTCTACCCGATCTGGTCTTGAGGATGGGAAGTGGCCCTGGTGCTCTTCCATCGGTAGGTGTATCTCCAGACTGGCTAGGTGGTACTAGCTCAGGAGATTTGAGGCTACTTGAAGGTGTAGTTCGAGAGACTTCTGCTGGTGCCTCAGGATCAGCTAGGAGAAACGCAGGCTTGACCCTGTCTAACGAAACGGTGAGCTCTCGGTTGGGTAATTTCAAGGTGCAGAGCTTGTCGGTTCTACTCACTACGGGGTATGGTCCACTGTAAGGCGGAGAAAGAGATTTTTTTATTTTGTCCTCCCTAAGAAACATATGGGTTCGAAGAGATTTTTGAAGGAAAATACTTCTGTTGCTCTGGCGGAATTCTGCTGGACGTAAATTGGACATGAACTCCTTCAGCTCACGAACCATCCCTGGCAAGTCGGTGACAGTCTGTCGGGAACTGAGGAATTCGCCAGGGAGGCGCAAGGACTGGCCATAGACGGCTTCTGCTGCACTTAGGTTGACTTCCTCCCGGATGGCCACTCTAAGTCCTAACAGAACTGTTGGTAAGATACGAGACCAGTTATTAGCGTCAAGATGGGCAATTAGCGCAGTTTTCAGTGATCTGTGCCATCTCTCTACGCAGCCATTCCCTTGAGGATGATAGGGGGTGGTTCGAATCTTCTCTACGCCTAGGAATTTGGTGAGACATTGAAACAGGTCGCTTTCAAACTGTCTCCCTTGATCAGTTGTCAGCCTACTAGGAACTCCAAACCTGGAAATCCACCCATCGTAGAACACTGTTGCTACCACATCAGCAGTGATTTCCCCTGCCCTGGGAAGGTGGCAAGGGGCCAATTATATCAATGTGTACATGGTCAAATCGTCCGGCTTGTTCAAATTTTCCTGGCTGAGTTACTGTGTGTCTTGTAACCTTCGCTACCTGGCAGGACGTGCAACTTTTTGCCCATTCAGCTACTTCTTTGTTCATCTTTGGCCAAAAATATTTCTGGGCCATCAACTTCCTAGTAGCCCTAGCTCCAGGATGACTCAGTCCGTGCACTGCATCGAACATCTTCCTTCTGATATCTTTGGGTAAGTATATGCGAGCAGTCGTGGTTGAGGTTTCACACCAAATAGTTTGGGAAGATCCCGTAAGGTTTATCAGCTTTAGGCTAAGGTTAGGTTGACCTATAAGGATTTTTATTTCCGGATCTGCCTTCTGCAGAGCAGCTAATTTATCGAGGTCATTCGTAAGGCCCAACTCCTCCACTCGAGATAGGGCGTCGGCAACTTGATTCTGGTGCCCTTCTACCAGGCCTGTCTGAAAATTGGCTTATAAAATTAAGCCATCGTATTCTAATAGGCGAAGCAGAAGAAGGCTTCTGAAACATGGCATACACTAACGGTTTATGGTCCGTCCATATGGAGAATGTTCTTCCTTCGATGACTGGTCTGAAATGGCGGACCGCTGAGAATATGGCTAAGAGCTCCCTGTCGTATGCCGAATATGTTCGCTGGGCATCCGATAAGGCCTTGGAATAGAAACCTAAAGGAACCCAGGCTCCACCATCCCGTTGTTGAAGTACAGCGCCCATCGTATGGTATGAAGCGTCGCACGCCAGTGCAAGGTCAGCTTCCAGTTTTGGGTGAGCTAATAAAGCGGCATCCCTTAAGTGTTCTTTACAAGAATCAAAGGCTGCACTACTTTCCTCGTTCCATTCGATCACCGTACGGTCGTTCTTCTTGCTGCCGTGTAAGTACCTGTTGAGGGGCGCTTGCGTGGCAGCTGCTTGGGGAACACAAGGCCTATAAAAATTTAACATCCCTAAGAAGCGTCTGAGGGATCTGACTTCGTTGGGTTTAGGGTATTCTACAATTGCCTGGACTTTTAACATCTGTGGTTGGATACCATCTGGACTAATATGATATCCGAGGAAATCAATTTTGTCTAGCCCAAATTCGCACTTATCGGAATTCAGCGTCAGTCCATTCTCATTTAGACGTTTGAAAATCTCTTCTAGATGGGTTAGATGTTCCTCAATATTGTTGGAAGCGATCAACATATCATCTAGCATGATGAAACAGAATGGCAGGTCTCTGAATTTGCTATCCATAAATCTTTGGAAAGTCTGGGCCGCATTGCGCAAACCGAAACACATTACCAAAAATTCATATAGGCCAAAGGGTGTAGCAATCGCGGTCTTTGGAATGTCTTCTTTCTTGATGGGTATATAATAGTACGCTCTTACCAGGTCAAGCCTTGAAAATATTCTCTTCCCGTACAAGTTGTTACGGAAGTCCATAATATTAGGAACCCCATAACGATCGGGAACTGTTTGAGCATTTAACTGCCTATAATCCCCACAGGGTCTTACTGTACCATCTTTCTTCGTAACGACGTGTAGAGGACTGCTCCACTGGCTGCTGGATGGTTGGCATATGCCCTGCTCCACCATTCGTTGGAATTCCTCTTTCACCAGGAGATACTTCTCTGGAGGAAGTCTTCGTGCTTTTGCATGGACTGGTCTTCCAGTGGTTTCTATCACGTGTTCCGTATTATGCTTAATTGGTTTCTTAGCTGAAGAGGGCCTAATAATGTCCGGATACTTCCGCAGTAAATTGGCAAATGGGTGTGTCTCCGGGACGGCTGAAATGCTAAATGGAATTTCGTCTGCGATTTTACCTTTTGATGATAAGTTAGTGGTCTTATCAATAAGTTGTTGGCCTTTAAGATCAACCAGCAGATTAAAATTGTACATGAAATCGGCACCTATAATTGGCTTAGGTACATCGGCCATAACAAAGTCCCAAATGAACGTTCTTCGAAGTCCGAAGTCCAACTTGAGCTGACGGATTCCATAAGAGCTTATCTTCGTCGAGTTGGCGGCATAAAGTATGAAATCCTGTGGTTCTGGTTTCAACATTTTATTCGGAGGAATTACCGATATGGAAGCTCCTGTGTCTATCAAAAAAATTCGTCCCGACCGCTGATCTGTGACGAATAAGCGGCGTTGGGTAATCGCGAGACCGGTTAACGCCATTTCCGGATCGCTTGCTAGTTTCCCGTACTAGTATCTTTGTTGGTCTTCTCCCAGGCACACGGTTGTACGCATTTCCGAGCATTCTGTTTAAACTTGTAATGGTAGAAACAAAGCCAGTCTTCGGAATGAGTCTTGCGTTGTCTACTGGCAGATCGTTGTCTAAATCGTCGATCTCCGCTTTTACTGCGACCTCTTGAAGCACCCCCAGCTACCAGAGAGGCGACTTGTTCCGCAAGCCTGTCAACCTTTTCTTCGAGAGTAGAACGGCTGCCCGATGGAGTAGCAATAGATGAAACCATTAAGGGAGGATCGACCTCATGGATTTTATCAGCTACACTAGCAAGTAAGTCGACGTCGGTGTGAGTTGTGGATAGTAGAATAGCCTGTGTATGTGCTGGAAGGGAACGCATCCAAAGAGTTTTGATGACATCACCAGAAACAGCATCGCCCGCTAAATTCTTCATTGCGCGGAGAAACTGAGAAGGTTTTTCATCCCCAATTTGTTTACCCTCTAATAAGCGCTGAATTCTTCGATTTTCAGACTCGGAGTATACATTAATAAGCCTATTTTTAACATCTTCGTAAGGGGTAGTAGAAGGTCGTTTTACTAGATCCGACACTTGCTTAATAACGTCCAAATCCAGGAGTGGGATAATTACTTCAAATTTAGTTACGCTGTTAGTAATTTTAGCTCGCGAAAATACGGCCTCAACCCTAATAAACCATAATTCTGGCTCAGATTTCCAAAAGGGTGGAATTTTCTTCTCGGTAGAGATAGATTCCGTGACTTCAGCCTTAGTTTCATCGTCCGACATCTTGGATTTCGTGTAAAGCTAGGAAAAATGCACAAATACAGTATTTACTCAGTGAAATAATGTAGAATAATATAATCGACGCGACTTTATAAAACTAAAAAATATCGCTCTGAAATTATAAATAAAATGTTACTAATTTCTTCTATCACAAGTCGGGGGTCACCACTTTAACCTCTCTTGAGGTTGTTTACTTTCGGACTCGGGGGTCGAAATTATTTCACCAAGTAAATATTTGTAAAAATATATATTTCTTTTATACTAATAATTAACATAACAAACAATAAATCCGATTCAAAAAATAAACAATTTGGCACTCCATACTGCTAGCAATAAATAAACAAACTCTACTGGCATGCACTACGAACTTATAAAAAACTGTAATGATAATAATAGTAATTTAATTGATAATAATAATAATAATAATAATCATTCAACATATCATTCCAAAAAATAACAATCCTGCGCATTCATAAATTAAGTGAGTACTCACAACACTATCATTGGTGCACCATAATTAATAACTACGTTACCTGCAGGCCTGCATTTACTATTTAGAGTCTAAATTAACAGAGGCACGCACTTTCACAACTGACACCACGTTTTTTTTATATCAACCCCTGATTGGCGCCAAGACTCAGATTATTGGGGGCTATCCAGAGAGGTAGGGAGTTAGGAGTTGCGATTATTTACCAACCTGGTAGTAGCGTCGCTACATATATATATATATATATATATATATATATATATATGTATATATATGTATATATATATATATATATATATATATATATATATCAGGTGTTTCCCGGCGTGCCTTGCTACACTTTGACTATGACGCTGCCCGTATCAAGACCTATTTGTGTGCCAAGTTTGGTTAAAATTGGAAAAACTGTGTGGATCTGTATAAGGAACAAACAGCTAAAAAGACACGTGATTTTATATATATATATATATATATATATATATATATATACACGACGACAGTTGGATTATTTACTCTAATACCAAAAAGCGTGAGTGTTGATTATGGTGAAGTGTTTTTGGAATCCTACTTACAAATGACTTTCTCATTTGAAAACCACCTAAATCTACGCTGAGTAATAATTAAGGAAGTAAAATAAAACAAGGATTTGGAGGCTTATAACTTGTGAAGGATCCTGAGAGATGTTAGAGCCGATAAACAGAGAACTAATCAATTCACAAGCTGTCGGGCTACAAGTCAAACACATCCCCCACCAAGAACTCGTAACAAGTCAACAAGCCTGATTCTCGTTAAGCCCTAAATCCCGGCCTACAAAGTCCACTAATTCGGGCTTGGCTCAATCTTATCTCCGGTTTGTAAGCCTTGTCGTTGTGTTAGGGATCTTCTATCCAGCCTGTCATAACCTTGCTCAATCAGGCCTATTGATCTGCATTGGGAGATCTGGTCGAAGAATACATGAAACCTGGTTTCATGAAATTTGTTAAATATGGTTTCCTATTGCTACAGTTTCACGTTTCATCAGTGCATCTACTAGCTCTAATAAGCGATCAAATACATTCGAGGATTGGCCATCCAGTCACACAGAAAACAGACGTGAAGAAATAGTTCTGGCTCGACTACGACTTGGACACACTCGACTAACACACGAATACTTAATGACAAGACGTAACAGACGAATATGTGACATATGTAACTGCGGACTTACAGTCAAACATTTACTGACAGACTGTCGCAGAAGAAACGATATTAATCTGCCGTATGATAGCCAGTATATAAACACTGTACTGACATACCTCAGGAACACAGGACTGTACGACCTTATTTGATGACCGAAAGCGTGCTGTTTTGAAAACATTAAGTTCCCATGAAGTTTAAGTCATATTTTCATTTAAACCTCTATTACAATACCTTAACGCATACATTTAAAAATATGCAATCAAACAAGCTGGTTTCCTAGTGAGACTAAATTCAGAAGATGCTGCTCACTGTGTTTTTTTTTTTTGTTTTTTTTTTTACTTTTACCATTCAATATCTGCAACCGTTTTTATGAAAAGTGATTAAAACTAATTTTTGGTTCGGGTACTTAAAAACTATGGATTCAGTTGAAGCCTTTTCTCGATGACATTCATACAAAATAAGATCCATTGCTCATGTGAAAAGTCCGTCACGCAGGAGCTGCATAACTAAGCACTTTCCTCAGAATTTGGGTAGTGTAGACTGCTTTCCAGAACAATTTGCTTAAAATATCCTACATAAATAAAATAAAAACATGAATAGTTCTCTTTTAATTTGGTAATGAGTAACTGATAAATTATTAATTTGCTTCCAGAGTTATGTTTACACATGGTACCTACTACACTACGTAATAAATACAAAAAACCTCATATTATCGTATTTTGATCTAACGCAGGAACCGGATACAGTCCCTCTAGCGCTCCTTGCGGCGCCTTTGTGGACCCCCCATGAGTTACCCACGTTCACCCAGCAGAAATTACGACCAGTATGAGTATATTAGTAATTTGGGTCCGGAGTAAACCCCCCCCCCTCCTAATGAACCGATTTAGTTTATTTTTACATCACATATTTAACTGTAGATTACCACTACGAATACCGAGTTTCGTCGAAATATACCTAAAATCACGGCTGGTAGTGGCGAATTGGTATTGTCGGTCCGGAGTAAACCCCCCCTCCTTATGAACCGATTTAGTTCATTTTTACAAAACATATTTACCTGTAGATTACCACTATGAATACCGAGTTTCGTCGAAATATACCTAAAATCACGGCTGGTAGTGGCGAATTGGTATTGTGGGTCCGGAGTAAGCCCCCCCTCCTTATGAACCGATTTAGTTAATTTTTATATCTCACTTTTCTCTCTATATTACCACTACGAATACCAAGTTTCGTTGAAATATAACAAATATTACGGCGGAAATGGTCAAATTAGTGTTTTGGGTTCGGGGTAAACCCCCTCTTCCGGTGGACTGATTTTGGTGGTTAACGAACTCGTTCAATCGTTTGCTAATTGAATGCTATATACCAAGTTTCGTGACGAAAAAACAAAAACTCTGGCCGCTATCGTGTTAACAGACACACACATATATATATATATATATATATATATATATATATATATATATATATATATATATATATATGCATATATATATATATATATATATAGATATATATAAATTTTAACGGGGGTCATTTTCGGTGTCTACTAGGTAGGATCGATAAAGATTTGAAGACATTTTTCAAAAATTCCGTCTTGAGTCCAACCTCAATAGCTACTTTCCTTCGGAGGAAAGTGCTAAAAGGGCGTTATAGGGAAAGAGGAAACACTGGCATTTAAATGATGAAAAATCAGATCAACAATTCGAAGTGATTATCATAATAATTTAAAGCAGAACTATTAAAACAATGAAGGGTAGGAGAAATGTCCAAAGAAGAACGGTGGGGATATAAAAGTTTGTGGAATATAGAAGTTATAATCTGGCTTAATATTAATTGGAAAGTTAGCTCATTTGTGCGCTTTGTTCTCTTTGTTTTTGTTGAAACAAAATGTCTAGTTTGTGAAATTAGCGGAGGAATAAATCTTGGGGATTATATGTTGCCCGTTTTAATTTCATAACGCCCCCCCCCCCCAATAACAACAACAAGATCCTCTCCGCTTGGTTTTCATTATGGTGACAGCTCTTCTTGCTGATCCGTCGAATTTTGGTTTATTTGCCATATTTTTTTTAAATTTTTTTTTTACGGTGCATCTACATCTAGGTCATTACCGCCGATATCCAGGGTGCAGCGAGGAATTTTACCAGCGAGCCCTGAGATGAGAAAATTCCTGCCTGAGGTTGGAATCGAACCCACCATCCCCCGCTTATGAATCCAGCGCGCTAGCCACTGGACCACGGGAGACCCCTATTTTCCTTTTTTTTTTTTTTTTATTTTTTTTATTTACGGTGCATCTACAACTGGGCCATTAGCGCCGGGCTATCTATAGGTTGCCACCCTTTTATAATGCCAACAGCACGTGGTCGGTCACCCATTCAGGTACTGACCACGCCCGACGTTGCTTAACTTCGGTGATCTACGGGAACCGGTGTACTCAACGTGGCTATGGCCGTTGGCTATTTTCCTTAATGTATGCAGTTACAAATATTGTTGGGCAAAACTAACGTTACTTTATTCTAACTAAAAATAAACTCACGTTATATCGCACTAGTATTTCTAAAGTGACACAATTTTTAAAAAAACGGTTTTAATCACCCCGTTATAGTTATGACTATGAAAGACATGGTAAATATCTCTTTATCAACCATCAAAACGTAGCTTCAGAGCTTCTACACCAGAGGGTACTTGTGTCACTCTTCCTGTCTTAATGCTATTCCATCTACATAGGCAAGAGTGTATGTACCTAGCTTCAGAGCTTCTACACCAGAGGGTACTTGTGTCACTCTTCCTGTCTTAATGCTATTCCATCTACATAGGCAAGAGTGTATGTACCTAGCTTCAGAGCTTCTACACCAGAGGGTACTTGTGTCACTTTTCCTGTCTTAATGCTATTCCATCTACATAGGCAAGAGTGTATGTACCTAGCTTCAGAGCTTCTACACCAGAAGGCACTTGTGTAACTCTTCCTGTCTTAATGCTATTCCATCTACATAGGCAAGAGTGTATGTACCTAGCTTCAGAGCTTCTACACCAGAGAGTACTTGTGTCACTCTTCCTGTCTTAATGCTATTCCATCTACATAGGCAAGAGTGTATGTACCTAGCTTCAGAGCTTCTACACCAGAAGGCACTTGTGTAACTCTTCCTGTCTTAATGCTATTCCATCTACATAGGCAAGAGTGTATGTACCTAGCTTCAGAGCTTCTACACCAGAGGGTACTTGTGTCACTCTTCCTGTCTTAATGCTATTCCATCTACATAGGCAAGAGTGTATGTACCTAGCTTCAGAGCTTCTACACCAGAGGGTACTTGTGTCACTTTTCCTGTCTTAATGCTATTCCATCTACATAGGCAAGAGTGTATGTACCTAGCTTCAGAGCTTCTACACCAGAAGGCACTTGTGTAACTCTTCCTGTCTTAATGCTATTCCATCTATATAGGCAAGAGTGTATGTACCTAGCTTCAGAGCTTCTACACCAGAGGGTACTTGTGTCACTCTTCCTGTCTTAATGCTATTCCATCTACATAGGCAAGAGTGTATGTACCTAGCTTCAGAGCTTCTACACCAGAGGGTACTTGTGTCACTTTTCCTGTCTTAATGCTATTCCATCTACATAGGCAAGAGTGTATTTACCTAGCTTCAGAGCTTCTACACCAGAAGCCACTTGTGTAACTCTTCCTGTCTTAATGCTATTCCATCTACATAGGCAAGAGTGTATGTACCTAGCTTCAGAGCTTCTACACCAGAGGGTACTTGTGTCACTTTTCCTGTCTTAATGCTATTCCATCTACATAGGCAAGAGTGTATGTACCTAGCTTCAGAGCTTCTACACCAGAAGGCACTTGTGTAACTCTTCCTGTCTTAATGCTATTCCATCTATATAGGCAAGAGTGTATTGACCTAGCTTCAGAGCTTCTACACCAGAGGGTACTTGTGTCACTCTTCCTGTCTTAATGCTATTCCATCTACATAGGCAAGAGTGTATGTACCTAGCTTCAGAGCTTCTACACCAGAGGGTACTTGTGTCACTTTTCCTGTCTTAATGCTATTCCATCTACATAGGCAAGAGTGTATGTACCTAGCTTCAGAGCTTCTACACCAGAAGCCACTTGTGTAACTCTTCCTGTCTTAATGCTATTCCATCTACATATGCAAGACTGTATGTACCTAGCTTCAGAGCTTCTACACCAGAGGGTACTTGTGTCACTCTTCCTGTCTTAATGCTATTCCATCTACATAGGCAAGAGTGTATGTACCTAGCTTCAGAGCTTCTACACCAGAAGCCACTTGTGTAACTCTTCCTGTCTTAATGCTATTCCATCTACATATGCAAGACTGTATGTACCTAGCTTCAGAGCTTCTACACCAGAAGGCACTTGTGTAACTCTTCCTGTCTTAATGCTATTCCATCTACATAGGCAAGAGTGTATGTACCTAGCTTCAGAGCTTCTACACCAGAGGGTACTTGTGTCACTCTTCCTGTCTTAATGCTATTCCATCTACATAGGCAAGAGTGTATGTACCTAGCTTCAGAGCTTCTACACCAGAAGGCACTTGTATCACTCTTCCTGTCTTAATGCTATTCCATCTACATAGGCAAGAGTGTCACATTCTCAGTAGAGTTTTATTTTGAGTTGTTGCGATATTTTTAGATTTTGTTCTAGTATCAGTTTTTTTGTATGGCATTAATTTAATTTATGCAAAAGTGACCTTAATTTATGATATTAGTTTGGTTTTAATTTTTAATTCAATAATTAGTTTATTTTAAAATAGACTATGCATTTTACTACATTCACTATACTAATGCATACTTTGATTCAGAACAATGGTAAAAATGGACCACAATGGAAACAAATAGAAAACGAGGTTACAACTTACAACTTTAGCCTATTTATAACAAAATTAAAACAAATTAACGAGTTCTATTAGTTTTAATAATTTACTTAATTACTGGAATAACATATGATTTAAATTCATTCACGTTATTTTTGTGAAAGTAAACTCAATGTTGGGCAAAACTAAAAATTAAAACTAAAATTAAAACTAAATTCACTTTTTGGAATAAACTAAAACTAAACTAAAAATTGCAACCTAATGAATGCAATCACTGAAGTAGTGATCTACGGGAACCGGTGCATTCAACGTGGCTATGGCCGTTGGCTGCTCACTGTGTTATTGCAAAGAAGCGGAACACTGAGTAAATTAATAAATATTTTTTATTTATTTAATTATACTGCCCCTACCCTTGTGAGTCATTGGCAGTTCTATGTTTCTATATTTGTTGATAGAGGCCTATATCTTTGGCATAAATTAATAAATAATAAGCGATCAAAAACTGGCTTTGACGTCCTAAAAAAAAATCCTTAACAAATTTATCAGAATCTCTGTTTTAGTACGCGAGATGCAACAATGTGTTGCTGATTCCGAATCATCGGGAGATCCCAGAGCTTGCGGTTTATTATTTTTCTTTTTAGCCACCACCACAACACGAGTGCATCATGGTCTGAATCAATCACAGAACCGATGGAAAACAGTTTATTCTGTGTGCACGGCCTAAGGCTTTAGTGTAGTTTACTCAGTGTTGGGCAAAACTAACGTTAGTAAACTAAACTAACGTTAGTTTTCTCTAACTAAAACTAAACTAATGTTGTATTTTTAGTTTTAGTTTTAGTTTAGTTTTAGATTTGTATAATTATTAATGATGTGGACTCCGTTTTTAGTATGGTAATTAGTTTAGTTTAGTAATAGAGACCTAAATTTGTGATTTTAGTTTTGTTTTAGTTTTTAGTTAACTAATTTAGTTTATCAAAGAACATATGTTTGCAAATTACGAGAAAAAGCCACAATTTCTTATTCTTAAGCAAGTTCTATTAGTTTTAATAATTTACTTAAGTATCGAAATAACATATGATTTATATTAATTCATGTTATTTTAGTAAAAATAAGCTAAACTAAAGCTTTAATTTACTTTTTAGTCAATTCCCAAATATTTAGTTTCAGTTTTAGTTTAGTTAAAATCCATTAATTAGTAAAATTTTAGTTTTAGTTTTGTTTTAGGTTGCAATTTTTAGTTTAGTTTTAGTTTATTCCAAAAAGTGAATTTAGTTTTAATTTTAGTTTTAATTTTTAGTTTTGCCCAACATTGAGTTTACTTTCACAAAAATAACGTGAATGAATTTAAATCATATGTTATTCCAGTAATTAAGTAAATTATTAAAACTAATAGAACTCGTTAATTTGTTTTAATTTTGTTATAAATAGGCTAAAGTTGTAAGTTGTAACCTCGTTTTCTATTTGTTTCCATTGTGGTCCATTTTTACCATTGTTCTGAATCAAAGTATGCATTAGTATAGTGAATGTAGTAAAATGCATAGTCTATTTTAAAATAAACTAATTATTGAATTAAAAATTAAAACCAAACTAATATCATAAATTAAGGTCACTTTTGCATAAATTAAATTAATGCCATACAAAAAAACTGATACTAGAACAAAATCTAAAAATATCGCAACAACTCAAAATAAAACTCTACTGAAAATGTGACACTCTTGCCTATGTAGATGGAATAGCATTAAGACAGGAAGAGTGATACAAGTGCCTTCTGGTGTAGAAGCTCTGAAGCTAGGTACATACACTCTTGCCTATGTAGATGGAATAGCATTAAGACAGGAAGAGTTACACAAGTGCCTTCTGGTGTAGAAGCTCTGAAGCTAGGTACATACACTCTTGCCTATGTAGATGGAATAGGATTAAGACAGGAAGAGTTACACAAGTGCCTTCTGGTGTAGAAGCTCTGAAGCTAGGTACATACAGTCTTACCTATGTAGATGGAATAGCATTAAGACAGGAAGAGTTACACAAGTGCCTTCTGGTGTAGAAGCTCTGAAGCTAGGTACATACACTCTTGCCTATGTAGATGGAATAGCATTAAGACAGGAAGAGTTACACAAGTGCCTTCTGGTGTAGAAGCTCTGAAGCTAGGTACATACAGTCTTACCTATGTAGATGGAATAGCATTAAGACAGGAAGAGTTACACAAGTGCCTTCTGGTGTAGAAGCTCTGAAGCTACGTTTTGATGGTTGATAAAGAGATATTTACCATGTCTTTCATAGTCATAACTATAACAGGGTGATTAAAACCGTTTTTTTAAAAATTGTGTCACTTTAGAAATACTAGTGCGATATAACGTGAGTTTATTTTTAGTTAGAATAAAGTAACGTTAGTTTTGCCCAACAATATCTGTAACTGCATACATTAAGGAAAATAGCCAACGGCCATAGGCACGTTGAATACACCGGTTCCCGTAGATCACCGAAGTTAAGCAACGTCGGGCGTGGTCAGTACCTGAATGGGTGACCGACCACGTGCTGTTGGCATTATAAAAGGGTGGCAACCTATAGATAGCCCGGCGCTAATGGCCCAGTTGTAGATGCACCGTAAATAAAAAAAATAAGGAAAATAGGGGTCTCCCGTGGTCCAGTGGCTAGCGCGCTGGATTCATAAGCGGGGGATGGTGGGTTCGATTCCAACCTCAGGCAGGAATTTTCTCATCTCAGGGCTCGCTGGTAAAATTCCTCGCTGCACCCTGGATACCGGCGCTAATGACCTAGATGTAGATGCGCCGTAAAAAAAAAAAAAAAAAAAAAAAAAAATTATGGAAAATAAACCACAATTCGACGGATCAGCAAGAAGAGCTGTCACCATAATGAAAACCAAGCGGAGAGGATCTTGTTGTTGTTATTGGGGGGGGGCGTTATGAAATTAAAACGGGCAAGATATAATCCCCAAGATTTATTCCTCCGCTAATTTCACAAACTAGACATTTTGTTTCAACAAAAACAAAGAGAACAAAGCGCACAAATGAGCTAACTTTCCAATTAATATTAAGCCGGATTATAACTTCTATATTAAACAAACTTTTATATCCCCACCGTTCTTCTTTGGACATTTCTCCTACCCTTCATTGTTTTAATAGTTCTGCTTTAAATTGTTATGGCAATCACCTCGAATTTGGTGATCTGATTTTTCATCGTTTTAATTTCAGTGTTTCCTCTTTCCCTATAACGGCCGTCAGACAGGAGCAATGGATCTTATTTTGTATTAATGTCATCGAGAAAAGGCTTCAACTGAATCCATAGTTTTTAAGTACCCGAACCAAAAATTAGTTTTAATGACTTTTCATAAAAACGGTTGCAGATATTGAATGGTAAAAGTATACTTAATTTGGAAGAAGATCAAATTTCAATAAGTACTCAACTTTCTCGGATACTCCTATATTTTGATCTACATTTTTTTCGGCTTTGATTTAATAACATCTGAAATCATTCGCCAGCTCCCAGCTAAGGCTATCACATTCCTCACATATCTATACAACTGTATTTTCCGCACCACCTACTTCCCACTCTTATGGAAATTCTCTATTATCATCCTCTTCCCTAAATCTGGAAAACCAACACACTGTCCTTCATCCTATCGCCCTACAAGCCTACTTCCCATTCTATCTAAAATATTCGAAAAATTACTCCTCAAACGAATCCAACCTATCCTTCACAGCCAAAATAGCCTGCCCACTCACCAGTTTGGTTTCCTTTCCCAAGACTCCACAGTACAGCAGGGTCTTCGCGTTGTAGATCTCATATCTTCATCCCCTAGAGCAAAAAGAATATTGCACTTCAGCGTTCCTGGACGTTTCTCAAGTTTTCGATAAGGTATGGCATGAAGGCCTCCTCTACAAGCTCAAAAGCTTTCTTCCCAGCACCCTATAACTCATCCTACGATCCTACTTATCAAATAGGCATTTTCGGGTCCGACAAGGATCAGAGTACTCAGAATATTATCCTGTGGAAGCGGTAGTTCCCCAGGGCAGTGTTCTGGGCCCTGTGCTCTACACCCTGTATACAGCCGATGTCCCAACAAGTCCCGACACCCTTCTAGCAACCTATGCAGACGATACAGCTATCCTCGCATCCCACCCAAATCCTAACACTGCGTCGCAGAATCTTCAGTTCCACTTGAATAAAATTCAAGAATGGTGGAGAGATTGGAGAATCAAGGTGAATGAGGAAAAATGCCATCACATCACCTTCACCCTCCGGCGCAGTTCCTATCCACCAGTACACTTCAACAACGTCCCATTACCCTCTTCTGATACAGTTCGTTACCTCGGACTACACTTGGACTCTCGACTTACCTGGAAACATCACTTAAAACTTAAAAGACAAGAATTTAACAGACGATTTGGACAACTCTATAGACTGTTGAACCGCAAATCACATTTAAGTACTGAAAACAAACTGATCATTTACAAATCACTACTGTAACCCATTTGGACATACGGTTCAGAACTATGGGGAACTGCGAAAACATCGAACATCAGACGCATTCAAACATTCCAATCCAAGGTCCTAAGAACAATAGCCAATGCTCCTTTTTATGTTTCCAACCTTAACCTCCATAAAGACCTCAATATCCCACTCGTTAATGATGTTGTATTATCCAGATTCCAACGTTTACATCATAAACTTTCCGCTCGTCAAAATCCTGAAGTTCTCTCCATATCAAGTGCCACCCACCCACTCTCTCCACCGAGGCGACTCAAAAGACATTGGCCTAGAGATCTGCTGCAGTGACCAAGTGAAGTGTTATTAATGGCTTTCTCTTTATTCAAGTGCGACAATTTTCTGTGTCTCACCGATCTCTCTTCGACTCCAGCCACTGTTCGGAGCAGAAGGGAGCTTGTGTAGGCCCCTCTCAACGTCATCTGAGCGTCTTTCTGGCGTTAATCGAGGATGAAGTTGGAAGGCCTTGAGCACAGAACCTTCATATTGTATCATTCATCATATTACCAGATGTATTTATATACAGGATGTAATAATCAATAAAGAAATATATATATAAATTTCTTGTAATAAAGATTAAATATTTTTCTGGTCTTCAGGAGGACTTAAAATAATTTATCTTTAGAGCCTTCACCTTGGAGAACCTTCCGCAGGCAAGGGCCATCTCTAGCCTAAGTGATAGAAGCACCTAAATCATGTTCTGAATTCGAAACTAGGGCGCACACTAAAGATTTATCTTCCAGTTTAAGCGTTCAAAGATTGGATTTTTTGGCATCAGATGATGTCCTGGACCACCCAGCCTTTAATTAATTTAAGGGTGTCCATGCACGGAGAGGAAAATCTCAATATTTGGACTGCGCAGTCAAAAACTTAAGATATTCCTCACGGTGAATGGTACATGCTTGAGGCTAGAGTTGAACTGTACAGTCCATCGAAGTAGAATGCTAAAACCAATAGATTAACTGTACAGTCCAATGAGGGCCCGGGACTGTGCAGGCCAGGCCTGATGTGTGTAGACAAGAGGATATTTTCTTCACCTTCAGTGGGTCTACTATAACTGGACTGTGCTGTCCCTGCCTTGAGGTTTATTAACTTATCATGTGCGTTCTAGACCCTTACAGTCCAAAGCTTGAGGCCGAACAGTAACCTTAACGTATATTCATAAAGGGGAAAATCAGGCGCCCGGAGCACAGTACTGACCAAACTATCTCCCAATCTCTATGGTCAAAAACCATAAATCTCAAAGTATCTCCCTTTGGTCCCTCGCGACCTGTTATGGGACTGTTTTTGGTCCCATTCCGTTGATTTTCCGATGTCCTGATGAAGGAGTTGTCTCATGGCGCGAAATACCTCATACTGGGCTTACATCTACCAATTTGTACCGGCAAGTATGTTTGGTTTGTGCTAACGTATTAGCAGGTTAAAGATGTGGGTCTCGTTCAGAGATATGGATCATCTATTTGGAGCATTTCTATTGGTCTATTCCTATGAACCATTGTGATTATAGTAGCCGCATTGGCGTTTTTTACGCGAGTGGTGTTTCTTTGTTTGTTCTTACGCGATTTCCTAGTTTGTTGTTTATTTTACCGAAAGAAAGGAAGCACTGTAAAATTGCATATCGGTCCACTATCCACCGAAAAACCATCCTTGATCTATATTATCAACGAGTTGGATTGACTAGAGTTTCGATATAACCTTGAGCGAGCGGAAACGCATAGAAATTGTACCATTAACATAAGTGCTACCTTCGATCGCTCAAGGTTATATTGAAACTCTAGTCAGCCCAAATCGTTGATAATCCCGTCGCAATATTGGCAAAAACTCAATTGACGCCTTGATCCAGATCTCTGACCCGGTGATGATCCAAATCTCTGAAAGCCGGTTCTTTAACCTTTACACTCTTCAAACTAATAACAAACACGTCACAATGTTATGGCTACCTGGACATGAAGACATACCACACAGCACCAGTATAGACTTAGCGGCAAAAAAGGGGACAAAAAGACAGACTATAGACATTAACATACTGGCAACATCAGACGTATGTACAGCGTTACATGCACAGGTCCTCCAAGAATGGGAATTTGACTGGCAGAGATCAGACTCGAAATTAAGAGAAATTAAAAACATTACGAAAGCCTGGTCAAATGAACACCGCATCAGACGTGAACAAGTGATTTTGACTAGGCTTCGTATTGGACACTGCCATCTAACCCATTCTTATTTAATCCAACCTGTGCAAGTTGTAATGAGACTTTGACTGTTAGACACATACTGACAGACTGTAGACTTAGAAGTGACTTAGACATTCCTCACGACCTTCACGACTTACTGACTCAAGGTAGTCCATACATCCACAAAATACTTGAACATTTTAAAACTTTAAACATATATAACAAAATATAAATAGTAATTACCAGAACTTACTTTTTCTATACACCCCTTTTATTATAATTATTTATATATATATATATATATATATATATATATATATATATATATATATATATATATATATATATATATATAATATTTATTTTTTATTTGTTTTTTGTTTTGTTTATATTTATTTAGTTTTCAGATACAAACAAACTATGCAATAATTTCTATTACCTGTTCAATTTATTTATTTTTTCTTCTTATTTTTATTTATGTTTGAATATATATTTATGTCTATGTAGACATCAATGAATTATATACATATATATATATATGTATAAGATTTCTGAACATACTTGCACAGAGGAAATCACTAAAATAGTTTGTTTATCTAATACCTAATGTTGTGGTACTGTTTTGTTTAGTTTTTGTTCTTCTTTTTTTTTCTTCTTTTTTTTTTGACTGGACAAGGAAAGTGTGACCAACTTTATCATGAGCTCATCGCTATCATTACGAAGCTCATCATAAAATAAATAAATAACCTGCGTTGAAGGCAATACATAAGTACCTTTTGGTTTTATAGCATTTGATTGGCTTTCATCCTGCTACCCATAATTCCTCCCACTATTCTCTAGCATGACAATTTATTCACTCGATTTTATTGTCGAATGCTGAGATTATCTCATCAAATGAAAACCTATATTCAATTAGGTAAAGATACTTAATCCTGAATAATTTGTCAGGCAACTGCCATCTAGAATTGCTCTCATTTTTCATAACGGAATACATATATTTTTTTTTAATCCTGACATTTATTGGGATCTGTTTGAAATGAATGGATTTTTCGATGGAATAAATGAGAGACAATGTCGACAGATAAATAAATTAATCACTGAGCGCTTTTTCAGTGATTAGTTCCAGATGAACGGTTGACAATCACGATCGATCATTCGCTCCTGCATAGAGATACAATATTACAAAGATGTTCGGAAAAATTCCTGCTCTTTTTAGAGCTTGTACACTTATCGTGACATCCCTTTATGGTGTTTTTTTTATTACTTTTTTTTAGGTTGGAGAGCAACAATAAAAATAAAAAAATTATGTATGTATATATATATATATATATATATATATATATATATATATATATATATATATACATACATACATAATTTTTTTATTTAATTGTTGATATATATATATATTAAAGGAAAATCAAATGAAGTGGTTGTATTATATGCTTTTCATAGAATATCAGAGAAAAGGAGCTACGAAGACAGCTTTTAGAAGTATGTATTTTTATGTGTCTTGGGAATAAAAGGTTTTCTCAAGTAGAGCAATCACATAACAATTTGTTTTTCCGGGATGAAACTAGAAAGAGAGAGAAAAGCAACGCATACAAGGGCGATAGCACAAGTATAAAGAGACGAGACTTATAAAAAGAGCCATTATCTGATAGTGGCAGAAGGAGGTAAGCCGCCATGTTGGATTTAAGAAGGCCGGCCAAAGAAGTAGGAGGCAGCTAGAGCAAGGAGATAGTAGATAGTGCTTACAGCTTCTACCTCTGTGCTCTTATCGGCCACCTGCTGGTAATGCCTCCCAGATAGCTGTCACGGTTTATTGCCCTTGTTGATACAGCTGGATTATTCTAACCTTTACATCGTTTTCTTTGCACCCACTTTTTCTTTTAGAGCTTCAGGATTTTTATGCATTAAAACTGCATGTAGCATAGTTATATACCTATGATATAACCTTAAATATTGAATGTGTTTAAAGCATAATCATTCCTATTTCTAATCTTAAACGTTGAAAATACAAACATCCCAGGTTCAGATTTGAAGCCACTTACCTCTGCTGCTCGCGCTGTCCTTAAGTATATAGGCCAAACGATTTTAAGATGTTATAAGTTGGTATTTCAATGGTGGTTACTCATAAATACATTTAACTTACTCAGGTTTTAATCTAAACCCACAAATCACAAGTTCACAAATTAAGGCGTTGGAGGACTTCCCCTAAACTGTTATAAATACAATTATAGCGGATCAGTATATAAGGGGGCGAGGTTAGCTCAGTGGTAGAGCACTCTATCTCCCTAGTGCGCCGTATGGTCAAGAATCAGATACCTCTACAGTATCTGCCCCTCTGGGCCTTTGTGGCCTGTTACGGGACTGAAAAAAAAATCAGTATATAAATAAAAAAGTCCGTCTCGCAGGAACTGCGTCATCTTAGCGCGTTTACGATGATATCCCCAGTGCTAATAGCAATGGAATAGAAGCATTTATTGATACATTTTGATCATTCGTGAAAAGTATATCAAGCGCCACAACTGTGAACTGATTGTATCCTAAGGGGATGTAACTCTGCCTCAACGTTCGCTCTTGGAAACATCATAACAATTAATTTTCTTGCCTTGTTTTGCTAAAATACCCTTTTGCTAAAATACCCCTGTTAAATACAATTAAAAAATAACAACAATCAATTCAAAAGTTAGGTAAGCAGAGACAAAGGCGCGTTCAAAAGAACGCAACTAACAATTCCGATGTGTTATGCACTTATTTCTCCGATTAACATCGCCTCATCGAAAACTACATCAAAAACGTTTTTTTAGAGAATTTAGTGAGCTTTCGAATGGAGAAGAAGCATTTTTTTTTTTTTTTTTTTTTTTTTTTTTTTAACGGCGCATCTATATCTTGGCCATTAGCGCCGGGCTATCTACAGGTCGCCACCCTTTCCTAATGCCAACAGCTCGTGGTCGGTCACCCATTCAGGTACTGACCACCCCCGACGTTGCTTAACTTCGGTGATCTACGGGAACCGGTGCACTCAACGTGGCTATGGCCGTTGGCGAGAAGAAGCAGTTATTGGTAGGTTTTGATCTTTCGTGAAAAATATAAAATCAAATCTCAAAGAGAAAGATACAGGCGCCAAAAAAGGAAACTGATAGTATTCTAAGCGGAAATTACTCCCCCCACCTTCTCGGCATTTGCCAATTGAAAAACTGTTACCAATACGTTTCTCACTTTCATACCGTATCTTATTAAAATACTAATTTTACTATTAAATGAGATTAAAAAAAAAAAAAAAAACATAACCCATTAAAACGTTAGGCGAACAGTGACAAAACCCTGTTGAAAAAAAAAAAAACTAACAACTTTGAGGTTTGAAGCACTTATTTCTCGGATTGACATCACCCCATCAAAATTTACATCTGAAACTTTTTTGTAGAGAATTTAGTGAGCTTTCGAATGGTAACCTCCCACTTACTACGATTTCCCAACCTTTTTAGCGTTGAATTCGTGTAGTAATTTCTTAACTATAATGCCGGATCACAAGTAACTCTATAATGTATCTCTGTCACATTGTTTCGTTGAATGTAGTCCGAACCAGCAAGTTCGTTAGCTTTGTTTCGATGTGTGTTAGTCCGAATGAAACGTTACTATGATCCAGGAGGTTTCATTGGTTGGATCACGTTGCAATTACCTAGTTCTGGGATGGTTATTATCAAATCCTCGGTTCCCGATAATAGTCAGCCAGAATCCAACTAGCCTACCGACAGCGATATATCCACCTCCCGATTCAACAATCCTTTCAAATATCCCGCATTCCGAGTGGCTTCGAAAGGCTAATACTACTTAGTAAATTTTTTTTTATTGGCTTAAATGCTTCTTTCATTAATTAAAAATGATATCCAAAGTCGTTTATGTGGTGAAAAAGTGTTAAAATATCTTTGCGTTCACTGCCTTCAGTACATTTCAAAACTAAAATCCATATTTTTTTTTTTTTTATGGGCTTAAATGCTTCCTTAACTAATCAAAATTATATCCAAGAGCGTTTATGTGTCGGAAAGGCTGTGAAATGTGCCTTTACGCTGACTGTCACCGGTCCTCCTTCAGTACATTTCAAAATTAAAAACCATTTTTTTTTATCGTTATTACAACAAATTATGAATAAAAATTTAAAAGGGATCAAAAATGAACCTTACAGTGCATTAAACTTTGAAGTCGTTTTTCTCAAAACTATGTTTTTTCAATTCGCGCGATTTGCAAGCGCCTTCAATTTTCACTCTATCAACTTCAAATTTTAACTGCAGCTTCCTAATGATATTTTCTAGTAAAATACGTAAAATATTTTATGACAGATTTTGTTAATCTATATATATATGATAATCTATATAAATCACGTGTCTGTTTGTTTGTTCCTTATACAAATCCACACCGTTTGACCGATTTAGACCAAACTTGGCAGAAAGGTAGGTCTTGATACGGGAAATCTCTTAGGCTAAGTCAAAAAAATCTACCAGCTGTCTGTCTGTATGTTTGTGCCTTATACAAATCCGCACCGTTCGTCCGATTTTGAATAAACTCGATACCGTCTCCACACCGTTCGTCCAATTTTGACTAAACTCGGTACACATGTAGATCATAATCTGGAGAGTGTCGTAGACTAAGTCAAAAACGTCTTATAACTGTCTGTATGTATGTTTGTCCCTTATAAAAATCCACACCGTTCGTTCGATTTTGACTAAACTCGGTACACATGTAGATCTTAATCTGGGGAGTGTCTTAGGCTAAGTCAAAAACGTCTCATAACTGTCTGTCTGTATGGTCGTCCTTTATACAAATCCACACCGTTCGTCCGATTTCGACTAAACTCGGTACACATGTAGATCTTAATCTGGGGAGTGTCGTAGGCTAAGTCAAAAACGTCTACCAGCTGTCTGTCAGTAAGTTTGTACCTCATACAAATCCACACCGTTCGTCCGATTTTGACTAAACTCGGTACACAGGTAGATCCTAATCTGGAGAGTGCCGTAAGCTAGGTCAAAAACCTCTACCAGCTGTCTGTCTGTATGTTTGTTCCCTATAAAATCAAAACCGTTCTATATGTTTTGATCAAACTGGGCACACAGGTTGGTCTTGATCAGGGGATTGTCATAGGCCAAGTCAAAAACGTCTACCAGCTGCAGTCTGTATGTTTTTTTGTTTTGTTTTTTTGTTGTTTTTTTTTAATAAAAATCCACTCCGTTAGACCGATTTTCACCAAACTTGGCATAAATGTATGTCTTGATACGGGGGTGTTATAGGTTAGGTCAAAGTCGTCTAGGACTCAAAGTTGGGAGGTCAAGGGTTCGAAACAGTTACAGGTTTGTGTTGTTAGATTTTAATAATACTCTATTGGTTTCTAATTTTGTTGGGGCTCTTCTATATGCAGATAGTAGGTGTAGCATGGCACGCCGGGTAACAGCTAGTAGGAAATGAAGAATTGGCTACCATTTTCTGAAAAGTATTAATATGTCTTTAAAATTCGACGTACTTTACTAGATTTTACCTTCAACTTTCAAAATATTTTAATTTGTTTGTT
The DNA here is from genome assembly GCA_946811695.1 of Gonocerus acuteangulatus. Lineage (NCBI taxonomy): Eukaryota > Metazoa > Arthropoda > Insecta > Hemiptera > Coreidae > Gonocerus > Gonocerus acuteangulatus. The sequence continues at coordinate 75,865,936 of OX328129.1, read as the reverse complement.
CTAGATTAATAATTGATGCCTGCAGACTATCTCCCGTGAAAAAAGAGGCTTCCGTTTCTCAGACACAGTCCGCTATTTTTTTTTCAGAAATATTAAAACTTTTTTTTTTGTTACTTGAACAACCCATAAAAAACTTATGACATACAAAATTGAAATTCAATTATTGAATGGCAGGCGGAATTGGTCCCCAATTTATGAATAACAAATAAATCCAAATATATTACCAAATCTGCAACTCTATAGTCGGAAAGAGAGAGGTTGGACGGGATGTAAAACTACATGTGCTCAAAGCAGTCTATCTCCCAACCCTGCTCTATGGAAGTGAAAGCTGGATATCTCAGGACAGGAGAATGAGCAGAATCACAGCAACTGAAATGAGGTATCTCAGGAGAGTATTCGGCAAAACAAGAAGGGACTGCATACGAAATGAAAGAATAAGAGAGGACTTGAAAATCACACCTCTGAAGAGTACCCTTGAGAAACGGGAGCTGAAGTGGTTCAGCCATGTCTGTAGAATGGAGGGAGACCGAGGACCGAGAAGTATCATGGAGTCAAGGCCAACTGGGAAAAGACCAAGAGGACGACCACGCCTGTCATATGATGACTACATATCCAGACTTGGACAGGCCCGAGGAAAAACATTACCAAGTATGAAGGCACTCGCTATGGACCGAGATGGATAGGTCCAATGGCTAGAGGCTTCAAGGCACAAGGGGGAAGGGACAGAAGAAGGAGAAAGATAAATTGGAAAAAATTACTTTATTTTGATTACACAGGGTAGTACATTTGATTGAATCTCAGGTCTGGTTATATTTAAATATTAATTTTTTATATTTTCCTCAATATTTAATAAATTACTTCTACGCCGAAACAAATTCTCTTTTTTTCTGACGATACAATATGATTACCAATACACGGATGATAAAATGTAGCAATATATCGATGTATTAAAAAAGTAGACCAACGACATGCTTGTCCAAAGAGGAACATCCCTTGTACCTCGTTGCTTTCACAAATTGCTACAAGCTCTTCCCAACCTTTCGGCTATTGGAGTTTCTCTTCGTTCAATATCATACAAGAATATTTTCATCCTTCACTTTTAGTAGTTATAAACTAAAAATGGTTTTATGAGAACACTTTTATTTAAGTAACTTTCTTTTTGCAGGTAAAAAATAGTGCGGATTGCAAGATTCTCCATATTATAAATAAGGTATTTCTTCAAGTAACTTTTTACATAATACTTTGTAATTTTAAAGAAATATGTCAAAATACCAAGTATAGGTCAACAAGTTGCAGGCGCTAATGACCAAGTTGTAGATACGCCGTTAAAAAAAAAAAAAAAAAAAAAAAAAAAAAAAAAAAAAAAAAAAAAAAAAAAATCTATATATATATATATATATATATATATATACAGGGTGTATCATACATACATGACAATATTCAACGGGGCGAGACTGTACCCAAAATGTATTTCAATGCTGCCAACTGCATGTTTCTATCTGTTCTTGTTCCAAAGATGTGCTGTTCTAAAGGTCATTAAAATAAAACAAAAATTTGTTTTTCGTAGACATTTCTCTGCTTGCACACATTACTTTCAACGTTACCTTCCTTTTAGGCTCCGAAGGAAAGTAGCTATTGAGGTTGCACTCATGACGGAATTTTTGACAAATTTCTTGGAATCTTTATCGATCCTACCTAGTAGACACCGAAAATGACCCCCGTTAAAATTTATATATATCTATATATATATGTGTGTGTGTGTGTGTGTGTGTGTGTGTGTGTGTGTGTGTGCGTGTGTGTGTCTGTTAACACGATAGCGGCCAGAGTTTTTGTTTTTTCTTCACGAAACGTGGTGTATAGCGTTCAATTAGCAAACGATTGAACGAGTTCGTTAACCACCAAAATCAGTCCACCGGGAGGGTGGGGGGGTTTACCTCGGACCCAAAACACTAATTTGACCGTGCCAGCCGTAGTTTTTGTTATATTTAAACGAAACTCGGTATTCGTTATGTTGATCTAAAGAGAGACATACGTTGTAAAAATAAACTAAATCGGTTTATTAGGAGGGGGGGGGGGTTTACTCCGGACCCACATTACCAATTTGCCACTACCAGCCATAATTTTTGTTACATTTCAACGAAACTCGGTATTCGTGGTGGTAATCAACAGAAGAAATGGGTTGTAAAAATAAACTAAATCGGGTTATTTGGAGGGGGGGTTTACTTTAGCCGGCCAGACGTAGGTTCCCAAAGGCGCCGCTATGAGCGCTATCTCCCACAAGGGAGACTGTATCCTGTTCCTGCGCAGATCAAAAGACGGAAAATGAAGTTTTTGTGTATTTATTAAGTAGTACAGCATCATGTATAAACATAACTCTGGAAGCAAATTATTTACAAAATTAATAATTGAACAGTTCTCATAAGAAATGTAAATGAGCAGAACTACTCACGTTTTTATTTTATTTATATAGGTTATTTACAGCAAATTCTTCAGTAATGTAGTCTTCACTACAAAAATTCTGAGGAAAGTGCTTAGTTATGCAGCTCCTGCGTGACGGACTTTTTTTTAAATCAACACTAAATTTCCTTTAAGTATATAAACTTTCAATGGAGTTATATTAATATTCTAGGAGAAGCCTTGACTTCGTTCGTCTCCGTGACTATTCGTAAAACTTCGTCGTTCAGTATCGAGTCAGGCAAAATATCCTCAGATGCAACGAGGTAATAGAGATTTGCAAGGAGATTGGAAAATTGCTTTAGCTATCAGCAAATCGTTCTGCGTGTAAATTTCAAGGGTACAGTGTATATACCTTAAGTGTTCTACGTTTCATACAACCAATATATGTTCTTCAAGGGGTAATTCTACCTTGTAACTTTTTTTTATGGACTAAAATCATTCCAAAAATGATATCTAAGAGATATAAAATGGGCAAAAATACGATTTTCCGAGTGAAGTCCCATTGCCGAGTGAACGCGATGCTGATATGAATATAATTTTTTGAGCAAGCTTTGATTGGTCCTTTTTGAATTGTTGTTTTTTTTTAGCCCTCCTTTAATATGTTTTAAAATTAAACCCCATTTTTATTATTTTTATTACAAGAAAGTATGAAAAAAAATTAAATAGGAAAAAATAAACATTTCAGAATATTAAACTTCAAAGTCGTTTTCTCAAAACTGTTTTTCAAATCGGGCGATTCTCTGGCGTCGTCAATTTTACTCTGGTCTAAAGGGACATCATTGAGACCAGATTTGAACTGTACTGTCCATCGAAATAGAATGATGAAACCAATAGATTAACTGTACAGTCCAATGATGCGGGGACTGTGCAGGCCAGGCCTGATGTGTGTGGACAAGAGGATATTTGCTTCACCTTCAGTGGGTCTACTATAACTGGACTGTGCAGTCCCTGCCTTGAGGTTTATTAACTTATCCTGCGTGTGTGCTAGATCCGTTCAGTCCAAACTGTGCAGTCTCTGCCTAGAGATTTGATTGAACTGAACGTGTATGGCCACCTTAAAGTTTTAACTGCACAGTTAACTTTGCACGTTAGTGACCGGCCTAAGTTTAATCATGCGTGAACCTCTGAACAGGAAATCGAATCACACAATCCTGAGTTTGATTTAATTACAACAAGAGAACAAGGTACTGTTTCCAAGAGCAGACATTGGACAAGAGTATTTAAGACAACAAGGTACTGTTTCCATGAGCAGACATTGGACAAGAGTATTTAAGACAACAAGGTACTGTTTCCAAGAGCAGACATTGGACAAGAGTATTTAAGACAACAAGGTACTGTTTCCAAGAGGAGACATTGGACAAGAGTATTTAAGACAACAAGGTACTGTTTCCAAGAGCAGACATTGGACAAGAGTATTTAAGACAACAAGGTACTGTTTCCAAGAGCAGACATTGGACAAGAGTATTTAAGACAACAAGGTACTGTTTCCAAGAGCAGACATTGGACAAGAGTATTTAAGACAACAAGGTACTGTTTCCAAGAGGAGACATTGGACAAGAGTATTTAAGACAACAAGGTACTGTTTCCAAGAGCAGACATTGGACAAGAGTATTTAAGACAACAAGGTACTGTTTCCAAGAGCAGACATTGGACAAGAGTATTTAAGACAACAAGGTACTGTTTCCAAGAGCAGACATTGGACAAGAGTATTTAAGACAACAAGGTACTGTTTCCAAGAGCAGACATTGGACAAGAGTATTTAAGACAACAAGGTACTGTTTCCAAGAGCAGACATTGGACAAGAGTATTTAAGAGAACAAGGTACTGTTTCCAAGAGCAGACATTGGACAAGAGTATTTAAGACAACAAGGTACTGTTTCCAAGAGCAGACATTGGACAAGAGTATTTAAGACAACAAGGTACTGTTTCCAAGAGCAGACATTGGACAAGAGTATTTAAGACAACAAGGTACTGTTTCCAAGAGCAGACATTGGACAAGAGTATTTAAGACAACAAGGTACTGTTTCCAAGAGCAGACATTGGACAAGAGTATTTAAGACAACAAGGTACTGTTTCCAAGAGCAGACATTGGACAAGAGTATTTAAGACAACAAGGTACTGTTTCCAAGAGCAGACATTGGACAAGAGTATTTAAGACAACAAGGTACTGTTTCCAAGAGCAGACATTGGACAAGAGTATTTAAGACAACAAGGTACTGTTTCCAAGAGCAGACATTGGACAAGAGTATTTAAGACAACAAGGTACTGTTTCCAAGAGCAGACATTGGACAAGAGTATTTAAGACAACAAGGTACTGTTTCCAAGAGCAGACATTGGACAAGAGTATTTAAGACAACAAGGTACTGTTTCCAAGAGCAGACATTGGACAAGAGTATTTAAGACAACAAGGTACTGTTTCCAAGAGCAGACATTGGACAAGAGTATTTAAGACAACAAGGTACTGTTTCCAAGAGCAGACATTGGACAAGAGTATTTAAGACAACAAGGTACTGTTTCCAAGAGCAGACATTGGACAAGAGTATTTAAGACAACAAGGTACTGTTTCCAAGAGCAGACATTGGACAAGAGTATTTAAGACAACAAGGTACTGTTTCCAAGAGCAGACATTGGACAAGAGTATTTAAGACAACAAGGTACTGTTTCCAAGAGCAGACATTGGACAAGAGTATTTAAGACAACAAGGTACTGTTTCCAAGAGCAGACATTGGACAAGAGTATTTAAGAATTGGAATGGCTGGTTTAGCTATTTCTGTAGAATAAAGGATTCGCTGGTCCAAGTAAACTCTTTGAACTTCCATTGTATAGTTTTAATTAACTCTAACCAAGGACAAAATTAAACCGACCCCTATCACCGCCGTTATTAACTCGGCTTACACCAAACACCATTTTGTAGATAAATAATAACTACCTCTGTCGTACAATTAAACTACTACACTTTTGTAAAAACAAGGATATAAAAAAAGTCCGACTCGCAGGAACTGCGTCATCCTAGCGAGGTTCCGTTCATATGTGTAGTGCTATTAGTAAAGGAATAGTAGCTGCTATTGGTAAGGTTTGATCATTCGCGAAAAATATAAAATAAAATCTCAAAGAGAAAATAGATTTAAGGCTCCACAACAGTATCATGGCGTCTTTTCCAACCTTCTCAAGGAAACCCTATAACAACGTTTCACATTTTCTTACCTTGTTTTAGTCGTTTTACTGTTAAATGCAATTGAAGTGTGAAACATCTATTTAAAACTTTAGGTAAACAAATACAAAAACCCGTTCAAAAGAGCAAAACTAACAATTGCGAATTTTGAAGTCCTTATTTCTCCGATTGACATCGCCCCATAGAAAATAACATTAGAACCTTTTTTGAACGAAATTTAGTAAGCTTTCGAATGGCCCCCTTTCGTTTACCATGATTTCCAACCGTTTTCGAGATATTTTAGAAAATGTACGAAAATCCCAAAACTTTTTATCCCTGTTAATGAAATATTTTATTTCTATTACTTCCTTAACTCGAAATAAAACCAAAATTTACCTATCATAGATTAGACGAATATCAAACGCCTGGAACAAGTTTCAACTGAATTAACCGTTTCTGAATACCAAAACTGAAAATTAGTTTGGAAAAGTAGGTGTTTTTTAAATTTCTCGAAAACGGTTACAGTTATCTCTTTAAAAATGGTTTCATTCATTTTTCTGCGTTAAGAAGCCTATAAACCGAGTACCTGCAAGCATATGAACTCGAAAACGTAAGCGCTACGATTTTGTTCGCGTGATTTTCGCCCCAAAAAACCATGTTCCGGTGGACGGATTCTGGTGGTTAACGAACTTGACCTCTCAATTTAGACGAAATTTTTTTGAACCAAATTTCATCAAATTCGGACTATTTTAAAGCCCAGGAGAGCGCGAACAGACATATATATATTTGAACCACCATCATTTTCGTTCTGAAACGTAAAAGTTTCTAGTTGGCACTTCCGGATTGCGTCGTGAGGTCAACCTTATAAGCGGGCTTCCTCCATAAGGAGGAAGGGAGGAACCGCGCTAAAATGGACATTCCACATTCAAGTCTCCAGGACATCTGTTCTCCCGAGAGAATTAATCTCGGGACATCTAAATAATGGAGAGTAAATATTGAAGGACATCTGTCCTTCAATATTCTGCCTGTAGGTCCTGGGGAATCATGTCCCAGGAGTTGATCAGCTGATCAGGCAACTTGACTAAGTGTGTTAGCAGAGAGGTCAGCCGGCCAATATCCAACGAGGTTCCAAGTACCTAGATTGCTACTAGCGCTCCTAGCGGCAAGCTTGTTCCCTAATAGAGAGGGGACTGGGATAGAGAAATAATCTAATATCTGCCGGATATAGCTGGACATGAATCCAGCGATCGCTACCTCCATGGCTCCGGAAAATTATATCTTCAGTTAATTCATTTTACGATAATAATATCATTGAAATGAAAATAATTAACCGTCGAGCTGATAAGAAGTCAGAAGTACTTGAAATTCGGCAAAGAAAAACATTGAATTTTTGGAACAATCCATATTTTCGATGTTTCGGCGTGATCTTTGATTGCCTTTTGTGGCTAAAAAATAAATGTACAAAATTAACGAAGAGAATAACAGGTTCTATAACATTTTTGTTATGTGCATATTAAGTAACAAAACATTTTTGAGCAAATAAATAGTGGTTGTGAAGAAACATAGATGAGAATAAAACAAATTATCCGAGGACCCAAGTAAAATAGCACAAAAATCCAGGAGCGTATATCTATATATATAAAAATCACGTGTCTGTTTGTTTGTTCCTTATACAAATCCACACCGTTTGACCGTTTTTGACCAAACTTGGAATAATGGTAGGTCTTGATACGAGAAATCTCCTAGGCTAGGTCAAAAAAATCTAGCAGCTGTCTGTCTGTATGTTTGTCCCTTATACAAATCCATACCGTTCATCCGATTTTGACTAAACTCGGTACACATGTAGATCTTAATCTGAGGAGAGTCGAAGGCTAAGTCAAAAACGTCTACCAGCTGTCTGTCTGTATGTTTGTCCCTTATACAACTCCACACCGGTCGTCGGATTTTGACTGAACTCGGTACACATGTAGATCTTAATCAGGGGAGAGTCGTAGGCTAAGTCAAAAACGTCTACCAGCTGTCTGTCTGTATGTTTGTTCTTTATACAGACCCACACCGTTTGACGGATTTTGATCAAACTGGGCACACAGGTTGGTCTTGATCAGGGGATTGTCATAGGCCAGGTCAAAAACGTCTACCAGCTGCTGTCTGTTTGTTGTTGTTTCTTTTTATAAGCAAGACCTATTTTTACCAAACTTGGCATACATGTATGTCTTGATACGGGGGGAGTTATAGGTTATGTCGAAGCCGTCTAGGACTTACAGTTGAGAGGTCACGGGTTCGAAACAGTTACAGATTCGTGTTATTAGATTTTAATAATACTTATTTGGTTTCTAATTTATTTAGGCTTTTCTATATGCAGAAAGTAGGTGTAGCATGGCACGCCGGGGTAACAGCTAGTAGGAAATAATTTCGAGGGGGGTGTAACCAACGGGGAATATCCCCCAAGATGGAGGGAAGTCTGGGAAAATATTAAATATTTTAGTGTAAAATGGTAAGTATTGGGAACCTGTAAAACAGAGAAAATGTTGACATTTTTCGTTTTTATAGACTTTTTGGTACTTACGTATTAGCGTCAAAGCAGGTTAAAGAGTCGGGTCTCAGAGAGCTGGATCAAGGAGTCAAATCAGTTTTTTCCAATATGGCGACGGGATTATCAACGATTTGGGTTAACTAGAGTTATGATATAACCTTTAGCTAGCGAAAACGCGTAGCACTTATTTGAATAGCATAATTGCTATGCGTTTCCGCTCGCTACGCTCGCTCAAGGTTATATCAAAACTCTAGTCAATCCAACTCGTTGATAATATAGATCAAGGATGGGTTTTCGCTGGATAATGGACTGATAAACGATTTCGCATTGCTTCGAAACAGTAGCTTTCATCCTAGCTATTCTGTTGTCGCTAACTCGCACAAAAACTGAAATCGCGTAACTAAAAAAACAACAACAATTGCGTGGGTAAATAATGCACAAATGAATTGCATTAAAAGGACAAAGGGAACAAGATGGCTACTATAAACACAATAGATGATATCTCTGATAGTGATTGACCAATAGAAATGCGTTATCCATGATCCAGATCTCTGAACGAGACCCGCCTCTTTAACCTGCTTTGACGCTAATACGTAAGTACCGACTTTTTTTTCCATAAACTTTGACCAAAACGGCAGAATGAACTTATAACATTTTATTTTTTACTGAATAATTTGCCATTTTTGTTCCATTTCCATGATTTGTGAAATCTTTATGCTACAATTTGCATTAATATATTACTATTTACACATTCACTAAGCACTTCTCAGTTCTCTTGTAACCATCCATACAATGGAATTGCCGTTCATAGCTAAAAAAAAAAAAACTAGAGCTTAGAATTGTTAGCCAAATAAAGCGATATTACACCAAAAAAATGCACATTATTTTTTCTGAACTTAGGGATCTTATTTAAATAAATTTACCGATTAAGTGTAGTCCCCCTTTTATACGCCCATGCAAAAAACATTAGCAGAGAAATATTGTCATAATATTATAATGTTTTAACTAAATTCTATATAAAATCACTGTTTATTTGATCAAAAGTGTTTTGTTACTAAATATGCACATAAACAATTTTAGCACTTTCCTCCGAAGGAAAGTAGCTATTGAGGTTGCACTCATGACGGAATTTTTGAAAAATTTCTTCAAATCTTTATCGATCCTACCTAGTAGACACCGAAAATGACCCCCATTAAAATTTATATATATATATATGTCTGTTAACACGATAGCGGCCAGAGTTTTTGTTTTTTCGTCACGAAACTTGGTATGTAGCATTCAATTAGCAAACGATTGAACGAGTTCGTTAACCACCAAAGTCGGTCCACCAGAAGGGGGGGTTTACTCCGGACCCAAATTCCTATTATACTCATACCGGTCGTAATTTCTGCTGTATTGTAACGAAACGCGGTATACGTCGTGGGTAACTCATGAGAAAGAAGTGTTGTAAAAATGAGCTGAATCGGTCAATCGGAAAGCGGGGGTTTAATTTGTAATATATTTCAATAGAAAAGCCCGCCAGACGTAGGCTCACAAAGCCTCCGCAAGGAGCGCTTTCTACCACTAGAGTGACTGTATCCTGTTCCTGCGTTAGATCAAAATACGATAATATGAGGTTTTTTGTATTTATTACGTAGTGTAATAGGTACCATGTGTAAACATAACTCTGGAAGCAAATTAATAATTGATCAGTTACTCATTACAAATTTATAAGAGAACTATTCATGTTTTTATTTTATTTATGTAGGATATTTTAAGCAAATTGTTCTGGAAAGCAGTCTACACTACCCAAATTCTGAGGAAAGTGCTTAGTTATGCAGCTCCTGCGTGACGGACTTTTTTTATAACCTATTATCGTGGTTGAACCTGCAATTCTGTGATCATTGAAATTCGTCAAGAAACTTCTCAAGATTTACTTCAGTTATTTCCAGGAATTTTCAACCCTTGAATTCTTATAACCGCATTCTTGTTTCGCGGTCACGTAGTGTTCCATGAAAAGGTGTATAAAACAGCATAATGAGAACCTCGGAAATTGCACCGTGAAGAAAGTGGGGAAGGAAAGAAAATTGTAAAAAGAACAAACAGGTCTGAGGTAAAGAAATGTTGAGTGGGATCTGGGATGAGGTGGGGAGGTGGGGAAAGATGAAAGGGCTTAGGAGAGGGGGAAGCGAGAAGGGTGGGGGAAGCGAGAAGGGTGGGGGAAGCGAGAGGAGACGGTATGAAAGGATTTTCTGAGTTTATTGCTGGTGCAGACTAATTATGAGGACCAAAGCTGGCTGGAGTGTTGCAGCGGTAATGACTCCCACACTCGGTCTACCGGCCTTTTATACTACTACACCTCGAGTGTGGAGGGGGAAGAGGTCGAGAAATGGTGGGGGGAGTAGGCTAGGAGTGGGGGTACTAGAGGAATTCTAGACCAGTATCATTAGGCGAGAGGTTTTCAAACCTTTTTAAACAACACCTAGTCAGCTGGACTAATTAATTGCTGCATTCTTTTCATTCACTAATTAAAAAATATTTCATCCAAATTCAAAACATTTTCTCTCTACAGCAAATGATAAAATACTTCACTCTTCAATAGGCTGTTCAAATAGGTTGTTCATTTTAATTGCGCATGCGCAAACGTCTGGAAGGGAAATATTCCCTGCGGTTCTGCCATTTAGGTAGACTGTTCAGATAGGTTGTTCAGTTCGAGTACGCATGCGCAAACTTCTGGAAGGGAAATATTCCCTGCGGTTCTGCCATTTAGGTAGACTGTTCAGATAGGTTTTTCAGTTCGAGTGCGCATGCGCTAACTTCTGGAAGGGAAATATTCCCTGCGGTTCTGCCATTTAGGTAGACTGTTCAGATAGGTTGTTCAGTTCGAGTGCGCATGCGCAAACTTCTGGAAGGGAAATATTCCCTGCGGTTCCGCCATTTAGGTAGACTGTTCAGATATTTTGTTCAGTTCGAGTGCGCATGCGCAAACTTTTGGAAGGGAAATATTCCCTGCGGTTCCGCCATTTAGGTAGACTGTTCAGATAGGTTGTTCAGTTCGAGTGCGCATGCGCAAACTTCTGGAAGGGAAATATTCCCTGCGGTTCTGCCATTTAGGTAGACTGTTCAGATAGGTTGTTCAGTTCGAGTGCGTATGCGCAAACTTCTGGAAGGGAAATATTCCCTGCGGTTCTGCCATTTAGGTAGACTGTTCAGATAGGTTGTTCAGTTCGAGTGCGCATGCGCAAACTTCTGGAAGGGAAATATTCCCTGCGGTTCTGCCATTTAGGTAGACTGTTCAGATAGGTTGTTCAGTTCGAGTGCGCATGCGCAAACTTCTGGAAGGGAAATATTCCCTGCGGTTCTGCCATTTAGGTAGACTGTTCAGATAGGTTGTTCAGTTCGAGTGCGCATGCGCACATTTCTGAAAGTCCTCCACATGGTGTCTTCTACCTCTAATGAAAACAGACATGATTTTATTTTTCACTGCCTTATCTTCGTTATTTATGGGAACAGGACATAGTGCCCTATACCATTATATGGATCGAAAAAGCCACTTTAAGAACATGGATTTAAGTCAATTTAATAAAAAAATGGATATGGTGTTCTTTACCCCCGGGGGACAGATATATATATATATATATATATATATATATATATATATATATATATATATATATATATATATATATATATATATATATATTTTCAATTCCACGATTTGTGACCTTTATTTATGTACATTTATTTATTTTCATAAATATGGCAAAGGTCCAAATAATAGTACTCCAGATTCTTGCACTATTTTATTTTTGATACGTGCGTATCAAAAATAAAATAGTGCAAGAATCTGGAGTACTATTATTTGGACCTTTGCCATATTTATGAAAATAAATAAATGTATATATATATATATATATATATATATATATATATATATATATATATATATATATAAGGTACCAAACCAATTTTCACATTCGATACTTTGCAGTTGTATCGACAATATGAGAGAATGCTTTCTGAGGTCAGGCAAAGGAGATGGTGTTTAATGTTTGTCAATACTTAGCCAAAGCTAAGGCTGAAAAAACTTTTTAGTGGACATAAACTGCGGAGGAAACGATTTTTCCTTTGACGAGGTTATAAAATATGGACTTTTTACTGCGGAGTTACTCTATGGGAATATAGGCCACGCCCTTTTTCTCTTTTAAGTTTTCGTTCTAGCTGTCCAGGCTACAGAAATAGCAGCCACTGCTTGGCACTTATGTAAATCCAGCACTTATGTGAAAATAACAACCAGCACTTTAATGTGGGGACTTCGTGATCAATTGTGAAAAATGTCAACATCTAAACCAATCACCCATTAAGGTAAGTATACCTAGAAGACAATAAACGAAAAGTGATAAGGTCTAAGATTTATTTTCAGTCGAAAATAATATTGATTGCGGGTTCTGTTGGCTACCGGACTTGACACTTAATTTGCGGCAAAGTACTTTTCCTTCACGAACATCATCGTCCATTTTAGCACTTTCCTCCGAAGGAAAGTAGCTATTGAGGTTGCACTCATGATGGAATTTTTGAAAAATTTCTTCGAATCTTTATCGATCATACCTAGTAGACACCAAAAATGACCCCAGTTAAAATTTATATATATGTATATATATATATATATATATATTTTTAACCTCTTTGGCAACGGCTATAAACGCCGGGTAGAAGGTTTCACTCAATGAATATTTACTGATCATGCATTTATTAAAACATAACAAAATCATAGAAACTTAAGTGCAAATGATAATAATAATAACGTTTAAAAAGCAATTCACTACATTCTACAAGCCAAGCATAAATAAATAAATAAGAGCTCTCATGCTAGCAAATAATAATAATCATAATAATATAAATTAAACATGCATCTACATACTACATTAATTCTAAGGTGCACCTATTTACAGTTCGCATGCGTTTATATATTCATTCTTTGTATCTGCACTACACTAGACACATTCACATCCACGGCTTCTTGGTAACCTCGCTAGAAGGTAGCAGCTCCAAAGAGTCGCTATCCATAGAGGTGTTATCAATAAGGGCGGCGATTATTTATCCTTTAACAGTGCTCGTCACAGCACTCCCCCCAAATAATCGCGTCCAGGAACCGCACATTGGGTTTAACCGTCCTACCGGAGCGCGTCTTGAGAATGGGAGCAGGTGTCTTCTGGTCCTTCCTGACGTTACTGTCCTTTGTCTTCTCATCTTCTATCAATTGGTGAGGCTCCTTGACAGGCTGTGGTTGACTGAGGATCGTCCCTTCAGTATCGGCAAGAACAAAGGCTGGTTTCACCCTATCCAATGATACTGTAAGATCCCTGTTAGGGAGTTTGAGCGTGCATAGCTTGTCGGTCCTACTGATTACAGGATAGGGCCCAGAGTACGGAGGCTCAAGTGACCTTTTTATCTTGTCATCTCTGAGAAACATATGGCTGCAGGTGTCAAGCGCCTTGTGGACAAAGATACTCCTAGTACTCTTGCGAAATTCAGCAGGCCGCAAGTGAGACATATGATTCTTCAGCTCGTGCACGAATCCAGGCAAGTCTGCTTTAGTTGACGATGGTGTCAGATACTCTCCTGGTAACCGCAAACTTTGGCCGTACACCATATCAGCTGCACTGTAGTCTGCGTCATCACGAATGGCAACTCTGATCCCGAGGAGTACCGATGGTAAAACTTTGGCCCAGTTGTTTGCATCAAGATGGGACATCAAGGCTGCTTTAAGAGTCCTGTGCCATCGCTCAATGCATCCATTACCCTGAGGATGGTACGGTGACGTACGGAACTTTTGGGATCCCAGGAAGCTAGTGAGACTGCGAAATAGCTTGTTCTCGAACTGCCGGCCCTGATCGGTTGTTATCTTGACAGGAACTCCAAATCGGCAAACCCATCCTTTGTATAATGCGCGAGCAACCGCCTCCGCCGTGATATCTTCAATGGGTACTGCCTCTGGCCATCTGGTAAACCGGTCGATCATCGTTACACAGTACCTCTTTCCCTGTGATTGGGGTAAAGGGCCGATTATATCGATGTGTACATGTGCGAACCTATCAGCGTTACAAAATTTACCCGGTGGGGTGACGGTGTGCCTAGTTGTCTTCGCAGTTTGGCAGGCAATGCAACACTTGGCCCAAAGAGAAATTTCCTTGTTCATTTGAGGCCAAAAATATTTCCTTGTGATCAATCTTCTTGTAGCCCTGATCCCTGGATGACTAAGCCCGTGAATTGCGTCGAACAGAGGCTTCCGTGCCGCTTGTGGTACATAAATCCTCGCTTGAGCAGTAGACGATTCACATAACACCGGTATGCTGCTTCCAGGTAGGTCGAGCAACTTAAACTGGAGATTCCGTTTACGCCTGAGAGACTTGACTTCTGGATCCTCCTTTTGTAATTTCGCCAGCTTCTCCAAGTCATTGGTCAAGTCTAATTCCTCAACTCTTGACAAGGCATCGGCGACTTGATTCAGCTCACCGTCGATATGTCTGATGTCTGTGGTCAGTTGGCTGATGAAGTTCAACCACCTTATCCATATTGGAGACGCAGAGGAAGCTCTTTGATGCATGGCGTAGATCAAAGGTTTGTGATCGGTCCATATTGAAAATATTCGTCCCTCGATGACCTGTCGAAAGTGTCGGACCGCGGAATACATAGCCAATAGCTCCCTGTCATACGCAGAATACGAGCGCTGGCTTTCAGATAAACCTTTGGAGTAGAAGCCCAGTGGAACCCAGTGACCACCATCCTTTTGTTGGAGTACGGCACCCATGGTGTGATTTGAAGCGTCACATACCAATGCGAGATCCGCGTTATTTTTAGGGTGCGCCAAGAGAGCTGCGTTTTTGAGGCTGTCTTTGCAGGCTTGGAATGCCGCCTCGCTATCTTCACTCCACTTTATAGGCGACCGGTCATTTTTCTTAGACCCATGCAAGAAACGATTAAGTGGCGCCTGAGTCTTGGCCGCTTTGGGAATGCATGGCCTATAGAAGTTCGCCATTCCTAAAAACCGGCGTAGAGACTTAACGTCTTGGGGTTTCGGGTAATCCGCTATGGCTTGGACTTTCCCCGGCTGGGGCACAATTCCATCAGGCGTGACCTTGTATCCCAGGAAGTTGATCTCGCTGAGGCCGAACTCACATTTTTCAGCGTTTAGCGTCAAACCATTTTCACTGAGTCGCCTAAATACTTCCTCCAGATGTATGAGGTGTTCCTCCATAGTGTGCGACGCGATGAACATATCATCAATAAGAATAAAGCAGTAAGCCAGGTCTCTGAACTTACTATCCATAAAACGTTGAAATGTTTGGGCCGCATTACGCAGGCCGAAACACATAACTACGAATTCATACAGTCCCACGGGTGTAGTCACGGCTGTCTTGGGGATATCTTCCTTTCTAATGGGTATGTGGTAGTACGCCCTGACAAGGTCTAAGCGTGAAAAAACTCTCTTCCCGTGTAAGTTATTTCGGAAGTCCATTACATTAGGGACCCCGTACCTGTCAGGTATCGTTTGGGCGTTCAGCTGTCGGTAGTCTCCACAAAATCTGATGGATCCATCTTTCTTGGGGACCAGATGAAGTGCGCTAGCCCACGGACTACTCGAAGGTCGACAAATTCCGTGTTCTACCATTCGATGAAACTCGTCCTTCACCTGCTGGTACTTCTCTGGAGGTAGTCTTCGAACCTTGGCATGAACGGGTCGGCCGGTTGTTTCAATTACATGTTCAGTGTCGTGTCTCACCGGTCGCTTAGAAGAAGAAGGGCTCGTGATATCCGGGTACTTCCGCAATAGAGAGGCGTATGGGTGACAATCAGGAACTGCGGATATGGTTGTGGGAATCTCCTCTGCGACTTTTCCTTTTGATGACTTGCGTGTAATCTTGTCGATCAATTGTTTACCGTTGAGGTCGACCAAAAGATTGAAGACATACATAAAGTCAGCCCCGATAATTGGCTTCGGGACATCAGCCATCACAAAATCCCATCGGAAAATTCGACCTAGTCCAAGGTCCAACTGCAGTTCGCGCGTCCCATAGGTATTTATCTTTGTACCATTCGCCGCATACAACACAAAGTCGTCTGGTGTGGGTTTGGCCATCTTGTTTGGAGGTATAACCGAAATCGCTGCACCTGTGTCAATAAGGAATTCCCGCTTTGACCGCTTATCAGTTACGAATAGGCGGCGTTGAGTACTTGCGGTGCCGGCCAACGCCACTTCCGGCCCGCCGGTTAGTTTCCCTGTTGTGTGTCCTGGTTCTTCTTGTCCCAAGCGCAGGGCTGTATGCATTTCCGTGCCTTTTGCTGAAATTTATAACGGTAGAAGCATAACCAGTCGTCCTTATTCTTTCTACCTGCGCGACTTAATGAGCGTCGACGATCATGCGAACCACGGCTCTTACTTCGCCCTCTATGAAGATTTCCCGCAACTAACGCTGAAACCTGTTCCGCCAACCTATCGACTTTTTCCTCGAGGCTAGCACCCCGAGAGGTAGAAGCAATGGCTGATACGACATTGGGCGGTTCGACTTCATGTATTTTATCGGCTATGCTAGCTAATAAGTCGACATTAGTGTGTGTAGTGGACATGAGTATTGCCTGAGTGTGAGCCGGGAGAGACCGCATCCAAAGAGTTCTGATCAGGTCTGCGGAAACCGAATCACCAGCAAGATGCTTCATAGTACGCAAAAACTGAGATGGTTTCTCATCTCCAAGCTGCTTGCCCTCTAATAGCCGTTGAATGCGCTTGGACTCGGATTCCGCGTAAACCTCGATTAATCTCTTCTTAATGTCCTCATATGGTGTAGGACTTGGACTTTTGACAATGTCTGACACCTGTCGAATTACCTCGAAATCAAGAAGAGGCACGATAACTTCAAACTTGGTTTGACTGTTAGTAATTTTGGCACGCGAAAATACAGCCTCGACACGAATAAACCACAGTTCGGGTTCCGACTTCCAAAATGGTGGAATTTTCCGCTCAGTAGAGATTGATTCACTCTCTAACATTTTACTTTCTTCTTCGTCTGGCATTTTTTATTCCTAAGATCACAAAAGTAAAAAAAGAAACTTGAAGTAAATACTTACTGAGTGAAAGACAATAATATAATTAAAAGGCTAACATGCAAAAAAATTAACAATAAAACAGTTCACGAAAAATGACGTCTCTAAACTGCATTGAGTTCAATTTATTCTAAAGTCGGGGTCACCATTTTAACCTCTTTGGCAACGGCTATAAACGCCGGGTAGAAGGTTTCACTCAATGAATATTTACTGATCATGCATTTATTAAAACATAACAAAATCATAGAAACTTAAGTGCAAATGATAATAATAATAACGTTTAAAAAGCAATTCACTACATTCTACAAGCCAAGCATAAATAAATAAATAAGAGCTCTCATGCTAGCAAATAATAATAATCATAATAATATAAATTAAACATGCATCTACATACTACATTAATTCTAAGGTGCACCTATTTACAGTTCGCATGCGTTTATATATTCATTCTTTGTATCTGCACTACACTAGACACATTCACATCCACGGCTTCTTGGTAACCTCGCTAGAAGGTAGCAGCTCCAAAGAGTCGCTATCCATAGAGGTGTTATCAATAAGGGCGGCGATTATTTATCCTTTAACAGTGCTCGTCACATATATATATGTGTGTGTGTGTGTGTGTCCGTATCACGATACAGGCCAGAGTTTTTGATTTTTCGCCACGAAACTTGGTATATTGTATTCCCCCATAAAACGATTGATCGAGTTCGTTAACCAACAAAATCGGTCCATCCGGACGGGGGTTTTACTCCAGAGACAAAGTAGTTATTTGCCAATACCAGTCGTAATTTTTGTTATATTTCAACGAAACTCGGTATTTGTTGTGTTCAACGGAAGATAAAAATGTGTTGTAAAAATAAATTAAATCGGTTGAATCACTAATTTCCTTATACCGGTCGTAATTTCTGTTGTATTGTTACGAAACTCTTTATACGTCCTGGCTATCTAATAAGAAAGAAGTGTTGTGAAAATGAACTATATCGGCCTATTGGAAGGGGAGGGGGGTGTTAATTTGTACTATGTTTGAATTGAATTCTCCCGCAAAACGTAGGTTCATGAAACTCATCAAGATCAATAGACGAAATGTGAAGCTTTGTGTATTTAGTCCGTAGTGTAGTACTCCGCATACACTAAACTCTGGAAGGAAATTAATTACAAAATTAATAATTGAAACAGCTGCTCATAAAAGCAAAAGAGCACGACTATTAATGTTTTTATTTTATTTATCTATATAGGTTATTTTAAGCAAGTAAAGGCCGATTCACGCTAGACCGTGTCGGGTCCGGGCCGGGCCACGGCCGGGACACGGTGAAACAATCACACCAGCATTTTCAATGGACTAATTCACGCTACACCGGGCCGAGTCCGTGTTTTTGCGTGTGTGATTGCTTCACCGCGTCCCGGCCGGGCCCCGGCCTTGGCCCGGCCCGGACCCGACACGGTCTAGCGTGAATCGGCCTTTATTCAGGAATGCATTCGACACTATCCAATTCTGAGGAAAGTGCTTAGTTATGCAGCTCCTGCGTGACGGACTTTTACATATAAATTTGAACCACCGGGAATTTTCATGACCAAAGCGATCCGAAACGTGGACCTTTCCTATCACCATCTTGCGTCATTGGGTGGACGTCGTATGCGGGTTTTCTCCCAATGGCGGGTGGGAAACGCGCTAAAAGCTATAACTCCCAGACTCAGAACTGCTTTATTCTATCTTGTTGATAAAATTCCACTACTTTCTTTGAAAAAAAAATACAATATTTATAAATATAAAAAAAAAGTCAGTCCCGTAACAGTCCATAAGGGCCCACAAGAGCAGAACTGCAGTGGTTTCTTGTTCATACGGTACACTAGGGAGATACTGTAGTAAGTTCTATGCTCCGGCCGCCTGATATACGCCTTTGCAGGTGTCCATTAATAAATTAATTAATGTGGATTCGGGAGCCCAAATCCAACCCACGAACGAAGCCATTTAAAGATAAAAATCTCTAGGGATTTTACTCATACTATCTCTACTCATACTATAAATCTCTAGGGGGGGGGGTCATACTCATCCAGATATTGAAACTCTTGTGATGTTCCTTCGCCCCATGCCTTAAAAATCTCTGAAACCCCGACGACATGTAAGATACTATACTTTGACCTTCAAGCAGCTCACTAGATGGAATGTAATGAAGAAAATGTGCTCCGCAATCCAAACGGAATCTCCACCTGTTGACATATCCTCGCCAAGATACATTCCTGACTCCATGGAATCTCTTCAAACGAGTATTTGTAATTTTTACGAAAATATAGACATCTGATGAGCAATGTTAATACACACGGATGCATCCGACTTACTGGCCCATAATTGATAAGAACAACCACCTGTTACAACCCAATCTACCCAACATAGACCTCGGTCCTTCTATAACCTTCTATCTAAAATCAGAAGTGCCACTTAAATGGTAAATAATTTAGATCATGGATGTGTCTTATTGGAAGAAAAAAAACAGTAATGTTTATAATGCATATTGTACCTATTGTGTTTACATTAACCACACGGAGAAAAAAAACAGGCTGCTCGCATCTACTTTCAGGCTGCCCGCAGCCTGAAAACTGTGACTCAGTGCCAGTATTTTGAAATAGGACATTTTAGTTTAAAATAGGATTCCACATAATTTAGCCTAAAATATAATAAATATATAAAATTCCACTAGTTAGAGTGCCCGCATTTTATAATAGAGTGCTGGAATGCTAATTCTGCATCCTATAGTAGAGTTCTCACACCCAAAGCTAGCATCCAACAATAGAGTGCCCAGCACTCTACTTTCAAGTGCGTACCCCTAGACTTTAGATTTGCTGGCACTCTGTTACTGGCTTCTAGCAGCCTACCCATATAGGCTGCGAGCATCCTGATGTTTGCTTCCTGTATCCTACCCCTATAGGCTGCTAGCATCCTATATGGATGGGTTACATTGACCCCATCCATATAGGATGCTAGCAGCCTACAGAGAGATGACTTTATTATGTGGATAAAAAAGAACAAAGGTAAATTCAGAGTAATAATAATGAGACTTTATTTGAGTGTAATTTACATATACACTTCTTAACAAGTAGATATTTACAAGTAGGTAAGAGGTATACACTTTTTAACAAATATAGATATTTACAAGTATTAGGTATTAGGTACAATGTACTTATGAACAATATTGAACAAGTGGGTCTAGAAATAAAATATTTTTTTTGTTTTCATGACACTTATAGCCGTATTCATAAAGCCGAAGACAGATGATTTCAGCATCTGTTCAAACAGAAACAAAAATAAATTTTTATTAATAACAAAAGAAAAATTGTTGTTGTGTTTTATATAATTAAAAAAAAAAAAAAAAATCAGTCCCGTAACAGGCCGCGAGGGCCCTGAGGGGCAGATACTATAGAGGTATCTGATTCATGACCATACGGCACACTAGGGAGATAGTCTGGTCAGTACTATGCTCCGGCCGCCTGATTTTCCCCTTGGCTGCTTCGACTGCTGGAGTCATTAGCACCCAAGGTACCCATTATTAAATTTATTAAAGGCTGGGTTGGCCTAGGGACGGTCAGGGAGGCCGAATTCAACCCATGAACGAAGACTAGAAGAAAAAATCTTTAGTGCTTGCTCGGGATTTGAATTCAGGCCTCCAGCTTATTAGTCCAGTGCTCTACCACTGAGCTAACCTCGCCCCCTTATATAATTAAAAAGAAACATAAATAGGCATTTTTTCTAGTTTAAAATGTCGCAGTAAATTCAAAGCTGCCAGGGAATTACAAAATAAATATAAAATAAGGTTTTTTTCTATGGATATGATCATAAATGAAGGAACTATAGAAACAGAATGGAAACCAAAATAAAAGTCTACTAATATAATTTTGAACGAATATTCTAGCCGCATTCTAGGAAAGTATAAAAAAAGACTTCCATCAGTTCTCAGCTTACCAGGTTTATTGAACTCCATCTTCAGTTGGTTCTATACCCGCAGCTCCATGTTATATTAAGGGAATATATTCTTGAAAAACAAACACAACTTTCTTCATTCTATTGTATATAACATCTGTTTTTAAATTTAATAATAAAAACAAGAGCCTGAACTCTGTTCTGGCGGTACAGTCTGCATCCAGGCATACAGGCTCTTGTTTTTATTATTAAATTTAAAAACAGATGTTATATACAATAGAATGACAACAAACAAACAAATATCATTTTTATTTTGGACCAAAACAAGTAGTTTTTTACACAAATGGAAAATAGTTATTTACAAAAACAAAAAAAATATATATAAAAAAAAGAATTAAAATAAAATGTCTTGGTACAGCCTCGGCTTGAGGCGTCGGGCTGTAGGTACTCCAAGATGTCTTGGTACAGCCTCGGCTTGAGGCGTCGGGCTGTAGGTTCTCCCATATGGTAATTCTTGGCACCAGTAGAGAGATCCAGTTTGTCGTGGTATCTGCGGGTCAATTCTTCTATTTGAAATGCGAGAGGATCAACTCCCAGTTCCCGATGGAGCAAGCTGTTTCGAACGAACCAAGGGGCGTTGGATGCTATTCGTAGGACTTTGTTCTGTAAAGTCTGAAGTCGTCTGATGTTCGTCTTGTTTGTTCCATACCACACAGGGCAGGCGTAAGTCAGTATTGGGAGGATCATAGTCTTGTAAAGGAGTGTGACTAGTGAAGGTCGAAGTGATGTTTTTCTGTTCATCAGTGGGTATAGTTTTGAAAGTCTGGTGTGTGCATGTCGTAATTTTATGTTAGTGTTTAGTCTCCAAGTAAGTCGAGTATCAAAGTGTAGTCCAAGGTAACACACACCCTGGTCCTTCGGGCTCCAAGGAACTGGGAGTCCATTCAATCGGATTTCTGCAATTTCTTCGTTTGAGAACCTCCGAAGTAAAAATACTTTGGCCTCAGTCTTGGTAGAATTAAGGGCCAGTCACCATTTCCTGAACCAGTGGGTCAACGAGTTCGCCGATGCTTGCAGATTGTGAACCATCGAGTTCAGACTCCTGTAACTGGATAAGACGAGAGTGTCGTCGGCAAATGTTGCGAGTTGAGCGAAGGAATCTTCCTCAGGCATGTCGGAGACGTAGAGAAGGGGACTCAATATAGCTCCTTGTGGTACTCCAGCTTCCAATGTGATCTTGTGGCTGAGGGTGGTCCCGACACGGATTTGGCATGTTCGGTCTTCTAGAAAAGACTTTATGGAAGAGAGAAGATTACCTGGTGGCGATGGTTTCTTCAGTTTATATAATAAACCCTGGTGCCAAACAGAGTCGAAGGCCCCCTTCAAGTCTAAGAACAAGCCAGCTGTGTATTCTTTGGCTTCAAACCCTTTAACTATTGCCTCTGCAACTCTCTGTGCTTCAATAGAATGAAGAAAGTTGTGTTTGTTTTTCAAGAATATATTCCCTTAATATAACATGGAGCTGCGGGTATAGAACCAACTGAAGATGGAGTTCAATAAGCCTGGTAACCTGAGAACTGATGGAAGTATTTTTTCCTTCATTTATGATCATATCCATAGAAAAAAACCTTATTTTATATTTATTTTGTAATTCCCTGGCAGCTTTGAATTTACTGCGACATTTTAAACTAGAAATAATGCCTATTTATGTTTCTTTTTAATTATATAAAACACAACAACAACAACTTTTCTTTTGTTATTAATAAAAATTTATTTTTGTTTCTGTTTGAACAGATGCTAAAATCAACTGTCTTCGGCTTTATGAATACGGCTATAAGTGTCATGAAAACAAAAAAAATATTTTATTTCCAGACCTACTTGTTCAATATTGTTCATAAGTACATTGTACATAATACCTAATACCTGTAAATATCTATGTTTGTTAAAAAGTGTATACCTCTTACCTACTTGTAAATATCTACTTGTTAAGAAGTGTATATGTAAATTACACCCAAATAAAGTCTCATTATTATTACTCTGAATTTACCTTTGTTCTTTTTTATCCACATAATAAAGTCATCTCTCTGTAGGCTGCTAGCATTCCAGCACCCTATTATAAAGTGCGGGCACTCTAACTAGTGGAATCCTATTTTAGGTTGAAATATGTGGAATCCTATTTTAGACTAAAATGTCCTATTTAAAAATACTGGCACTGAGTCACAGTTTTCAGGCTGCCGGCAGGCTGTTTTTTTTCTCAGTGCATTTGCATCCGTCATGCCCATAATTTGAAAAGCTTTATGATGTGGAAACTTCCGACTCACAGGAACTGCGTCATCTTTGCGCGGTTCCGAATATATCCCTAGTCCTATTAGTAAAGGAATAGAATATTGTTGGATTTTGATCTTTCGTGAAAAATTCAAAATAAAATATCGAAGAGAAGGAAGATATAAGGCATCTCAACAGGAAACTGACATTATTCTCAACGTTCGCTCTAGGGAAACACTATTACAAATACGTTTCTCATTTTCTTACCTCGTTTTAATAAAATACTCATTTAACTGTAACATAATTTTTTTTTTAATTGAAAAACAGAGACAAAAGAACAAAACTTTCCAAATTTCGAAAGACTTATTTCTAAGATTGATATTACCCATCGAAGTCTGCTTCAGAACCTTTTTCGTAGAGATTTCAGTACGCTTCCGAATGGTCATCTTCCACTTACCACGATTTCCTAACAACGGTATTCGAGATATGTATATAAGAAAATATAAAAAGATACCATATTTTTTATACGTATTAATAAATCAGTTTTTAGCATAAAAATGCTTTAGCGAGGACTAAACTGAAGAAAAGTCCGACTCGCAGGAACTGCATCATCTTAGCGCGGTTCCGTTCTTATCTCTAGACTCATTTAAAATGATTAAAATAGAAGATGTTATTATTTTGGGTCCACATTTCTAGAAAGTATGAAGATTAGATAGTTAGCCGTCGAGGTGATAAGTAAAGATGGAATGGTTGGGATTCGGCTAAATAAACCTCAATACTATTTTTGTTAAAAAATCTATATTTAGGACGTTTTGGCTAGTCAGTGGTAGCCTTCGTCAGCAATGAAAGTGCCGGGAGGTAGAGGAGGACCAAAGTTGACAGTTCCATCTTTACTCTCAAGAAAGGTGTTATTTACGATCTTACCTGGGTGGGTCCCCGCCCTAGGAAGGACCCCGCTAGGCATTTGAAAAGCTATATTATCTTGGAAATCCATATCTCTAAGATTAAATTGTTTTTCTTAGTTTTCTTAACCTGATTTGTTATCAAATACATTATCCAACTATAAGCAGTTAAAAAATAACAAGGAATAAAAACAGACAAAAAGAACAGTTCGAATAAGGGAAATCAATTACTTTAAAGTTTTAAGCACTTATTTCTCTGATTGACATCGTCTAATCAAAACTTTCAGCAGAACCTTTTTTGTAGAGCATTTAGTAAGATTTTTAATGGTATTCTTCCGTTTCCCAAGATACTCAACCTTTTTCGAGATATTAAGGAAAGTATACAAAGTTACCAAAACTTTTTATTTCTGTTAATAAAATATTTTATTCTAACCCTTCCTTTACTCTAAACGTAACAAAAATTTCAACATATTAGTGTTGATGAAACTCCAACATGCAGAAAATGTTTCAACTGTATCCCATAATTCTAAGTACCAAAATCAAAGACAAAGAACCCTCCCTAGGAAGGACGCTAGGCAGTTGAAAAGCTATATATCTTGGAAATCCATATCTCTAACATTAAATTGTTTTTCTTATTTTTCTTAACCTGTTTTATTTTCAAATACATTATCCAACAATAAGCAATTAAAAAATAACAAGGAATAAAAAACAGACAAAAAGAACAGTTTGAATAAGCGAAATCAATTACTTTAAAGTTTTAAGCTCTTATTTCTCCGATTGACATCGCCTAATCAAAACTTTCATTAGAACCTTTTTTTTAGAGCATTTAATAAGCTTTCTAATGGTATTCTTCCGTTTACCAAGATTCTCAACCTTTTTCGAGATATTAAGGAAAGTAAACAAAGTTACTAAAACTTTTTATGTCAGTTAATAAAATATTTTATTCTAACCCTTCCTTAACTCCAAACGTAACCAAAATTTCAACATATTAGTTTTGATGAAAGTAGAACATGCAGAAAATGTTTCAACTGAATCCCATGATTCTAAGTACCCAAACCAAAAACGGTATTCAAAAACTATTTTTCCAATTTTCTCGAAAACGGTTAAAGCTATCGCCTTGAAAATGGTTTCATTCGTTTTCCTAGCCCAGGAATCATATAAAACGAGTACTTAGAAGCTTATGAACTCAAAAACGTAAGCGTTACGATTTTTTTTGCGCGAATTTCGCCCCAAACGCCATCTTCCAGTAGGCGGATTTTGCTGGTTAACGAACTTGACCTTTCAAATTGGACGAAGGATTTTTGTACCAAATTTCATCAAAATCGGACCATTCGTCTTCTATCTAGAGAGCGAACAGACAAATATATATATATATATATATATATATATATAAATATATACATATATATATATATACAAATTTGAACCACCGTTATTTTCGGTCTCTAGGGGTTCTGAAACGCGAAATTTTCTAGTCGGCACTTCCGGATTGTTTCATTGTATCAACCCTATAAGCGGGGTTCCTCCCTATGGGGGAGGGAGGAACCGCGCTAAAAACGTACAAAAACGTGTCCGCTGACTTTAGCGCGTGCGCGGTGGCCATGTACGAACATAGCCAGCGCGCATGTGCCTATGTAATTAGATAGGTTTGTTGGGTGGACCTAAAGCATATTTATGTTCCTGAATTTGAGTAGCAGCCTCTAAACCAGGGGTCTCCAAACTACGGCCCGAGGGCCACATCCGGCCCGCGGACAGATTTTGTCCGGCCCGCGGAGAGCTAGCATACTTGAAAACTCCTTTTAGAGAACATATTTTTTATAGCAAATTAAATTTAGTTTACTGAAGTATTCTAATTTTATGTTGAATAATTATTAATATGCCATCTACATTGACATGGTCATGGGCTAACTACTCATAACATTGTTGTAGGCTTATTGTTATTGTTTTTGTGATAAGTTGGATAAAGAAACACGGAATTGTAATGAGTAAAGACATGTATAATATGCAGAAAATTTAACTTCAGTATATAATAACTAACAAATTATTGAAATGAATCCAACTAACATTTTATACATTTTAAATAAAAAAGTCCGACTCGCAGGAACTGCATCATCTTAGCGCGGTTCCGTTCTTATCTCTAGACTCATTTAAAATGATTAAAATAGAAGATGTTATTATTTTGGGTCCACATTTCTAGAAAGTATGAAGATTAGATAGTTAGCCGTCGAGGTGATAAGTAAAGATGGAATGGTTGGGATTCGGCTAAATAAACCTCAATACTATTTTTGTTAAAAAATCTATATTTAGGACGTTTTGGCTAGTCAGTGGTAGCCTTCGTCAGCAATGAAAGTGCCGGGAGGTAGAGGAGGACCAAAGTTGACAGTTCCATCTTTACTCTCAAGAAAGGTGTTATTTACGATCTTACCTGGGTGGGTCCCCGCCCTAGGAAGGACCCCGCTAGGCATTTGAAAAGCTATATTATCTTGGAAATCCATATCTCTAAGATTAAATTGTTTTTCTTAGTTTTCTTAACCTGATTTGTTATCAAATACATTATCCAACTATAAGCAGTTAAAAAATAACAAGGAATAAAAACAGACAAAAAGAACAGTTCGAATAAGGGAAATCAATTACTTTAAAGTTTTAAGCACTTATTTCTCTGATTGACATCGTCTAATCAAAACTTTCAGCAGAACCTTTTTTGTAGAGCATTTAGTAAGATTTTTAATGGTATTCTTCCGTTTCCCAAGATACTCAACCTTTTTCGAGATATTAAGGAAAGTATACAAAGTTACCAAAACTTTTTATTTCTGTTAATAAAATATTTTATTCTAACCCTTCCTTTACTCTAAACGTAACAAAAATTTCAACATATTAGTGTTGATGAAACTCCAACATGCAGAAAATGTTTCAACTGTATCCCATAATTCTAAGTACCAAAATCAAAGACAAAGAACCCTCCCTAGGAAGGACGCTAGGCAGTTGAAAAGCTATATATCTTGGAAATCCATATCTCTAACATTAAATTGTTTTTCTTATTTTTCTTAACCTGTTTTATTTTCAAATACATTATCCAACAATAAGCAATTAAAAAATAACAAGGAATAAAAAACAGACAAAAAGAACAGTTTGAATAAGCGAAATCAATTACTTTAAAGTTTTAAGCTCTTATTTCTCCGATTGACATCGCCTAATCAAAACTTTCATTAGAACCTTTTTTTTAGAGCATTTAATAAGCTTTCTAATGGTATTCTTCCGTTTACCAAGATTCTCAACCTTTTTCGAGATATTAAGGAAAGTAAACAAAGTTACTAAAACTTTTTATGTCAGTTAATAAAATATTTTATTCTAACCCTTCCTTAACTCCAAACGTAACCAAAATTTCAACATATTAGTTTTGATGAAAGTAGAACATGCAGAAAATGTTTCAACTGAATCCCATGATTCTAAGTACCCAAACCAAAAACGGTATTCAAAAACTATTTTTCCAATTTTCTCGAAAACGGTTAAAGCTATCGCCTTGAAAATGGTTTCATTCGTTTTCCTAGCCCAGGAATCATATAAAACGAGTACTTAGAAGCTTATGAACTCAAAAACGTAAGCGTTACGATTTTTTTTGCGCGAATTTCGCCCCAAACGCCATCTTCCAGTAGGCGGATTTTGCTGGTTAACGAACTTGACCTTTCAAATTGGACGAAGGATTTTTGTACCAAATTTCATCAAAATCGGACCATTCGTCTTCTATCTAGAGAGCGAACAGACAAATATATATATATATATATATATATATATAAATATATACATATATATATATATACAAATTTGAACCACCGTTATTTTCGGTCTCTAGGGGTTCTGAAACGCGAAATTTTCTAGTCGGCACTTCCGGATTGTTTCATTGTATCAACCCTATAAGCGGGGTTCCTCCCTATGGGGGAGGGAGGAACCGCGCTAACATAACTTATAACAAGCATAATGACATATGAAATACTAATGAGATTTATGTAATTGAGATTTTCCACTGACAATAGTTTGTAGTTGTGGACTAATTTTACTTGTACCAATAATTAAAAGAGATTTAAGATGCTCATGAGTTAATTTAGATCTGTAAACATTTCTTGTGTACTTCATTTTGGAGAAGTACTTCTCACACAAATAAGTAGTACCAATATGGTTTTGACCCTCGGAACCTACTGGAGTAATCTGTATGGCCCTAAGGCTGGAAAGTTTGGAGACCCCTGCTCTAAACGATACGTTAATTTTTTTTAATATTTTTCACACTTCCTTAACCTCAAATGTAACCAAAATTAAAATATAGTAGTTTAGATGATTTTCGAACAAGTATAAAATATTTCAATTGAATCCGACTACAAAAACCCAAAATTAATTTGATAAACTTTTTATCCACTCCGAAAACTATTACAGATATCACCTTGAAAATGGTTGCATTCGTTTTCCTACGTCAGAGCACCTATATAAAGAGCACCTGCAAGCATAATAACGCAAAAACCTAGACGCTAAGATTTTTTCGCGCGAAATTCTCCCCATAAACAATTTTCCCGTGAACGGATTCTGCTGGTTAACGAACATGGCCTTTCAAATTCGACAAACGATTATTGTACGAAATTTCATCCAAAGGGATCATTCATTCTTCGCGTGATGCCCGCCCATTAGTTGGACTCATGCTTAACGTGTAACCTTCTTGTCCACTTTCTTCGCGTGATGCCCGCCCATTAGTTGGACTTATGCTTAACGTGTAACCTTCTTGTCCACATTCTTCGCGTGATGCCCGCCCATTAGTTAGACTCATGCTTAAAGTGTAACCTTCTTGTCAACTTTCTTCGCGTGATGCCCGCCCATTAGTTAGACTCATGCTTAACGTGTAACCTTCTTGTCCACTTTCTTCGCGTGATGCCCGCCCATTAGTTGGACTTATGCTTAACGTGTAACCTTCTTGTCCACTTTCTTCGCGTGATGCCCGCCCATTAGTTGGACTTATGCTTAACGTGTAACCTTCTTGTCCACTTTCTTCGCGTGATGCCCGCCCATTAGTTGGACTTATGCTTAACGGGTAACCTTCTTGTCCACTTTCTTCGCGTGATGCCCGCCCATTAGTTGGACTCATGCTTAACGTGTAACCTTCTTGTCCACTTTCTTCGCGTGATGCCCGCCCATTAGTTGGACTTATGCTTAACGTGTAACCTTCTTGTCCACATTCTTCGCGTGATGCCCGCCCATTAGTTAGACTCATGCTTAAAGTGTAACCTTCTTGTCAACTTTCTTCGCGTGATGCCCGCCCATTAGTTAACTCATGCTTAACGTGTAACCTTCTTGTCCACTTTCTTCGCGTGATGCCCGCCCATTAGTTGGACTTATGCTTAACGGGTAACCTTCTTGTCCACTTTCTTCGCGTGATGCCCGCCCATTAGTTGGACTCATGCTTAACGTGTAACCTTCTTGTCCACTTTCTTCGCGTGATGCCCGCCCATTAGTTGGACTTATGCTTAACGTGTAACCTTCTTGTCCACATTCTTCGCGTGATGCCCGCCCATTAGTTAGACTCATGCTTAAAGTGTAACCTTCTTGTCAACTTTCTTCGCGTGATGCCCGCCCATTAGTTAGACTCATGCTTAACGTGTAACCTTCTTGTCCACTTTCTTCGCGTGATGCCCGCCCATTAGTTAGACTCATGCTTAACGTGTAACCTTCTTGTCCACTTTCTTCGCGTGATGCCCGCCCATTAGTTAGACTCATGCTTAACGTGTAACCTTCTTGTCCACTTTCTTCGCGTGATGCCCGCCCATTAGTTAGACACATGCTTAACGTGTAACCTTCTTGTCCACTTTCTTCGCGTGATGCCCGCCCATTAGTTAGACTCATGCTTAACGTGTAACCTTCTTGTCCACTTTCTTCGCGTGATGCCCGCCCATTAGTTAGACTCATGCTTAACGTGTAACCTTCTTGTCCACTTTCTTCGCGTGACGCCCGCCCATTAGTTAGACTCATGCTTAACGTGTAACCTTCTTGTCCACTTTCTTCGCGTTATACCCGCCCATTAGTTGGACTCATGCTTAACGTGTAACCTTCTTGTCCACTTTCTTCGCGTGATGCCCGCCCATTAGTTAGACTCATGCTTAACGTGTAACCTTCTTGTCCACTTTCTTCGCGTGATGCCCGCCCA
The DNA here is from genome assembly GCA_946811695.1 of Gonocerus acuteangulatus. Lineage (NCBI taxonomy): Eukaryota > Metazoa > Arthropoda > Insecta > Hemiptera > Coreidae > Gonocerus > Gonocerus acuteangulatus. The sequence continues at coordinate 75,835,453 of OX328129.1, read as the reverse complement.
TTAGTTAGACACATGCTTAACGTGTAATCTTCTTGTCCACTTTCTTCGCGTGATACCCGCCCATTAGTTAGACTCATGCTTAACGTGTAACCTTCTTGTCCACTTTCTTCGCGTGATGCCCGCCCATTAGTTAGACTCTTGCTTAACGTGTAACCTTCTTGTCCACTTTCTTCGCGTGATGCCCGCCCATTAGTTGGACTCATGCTTAACGTGTAACCTTCTTGTCCACTTTCTTCGCGTGATGCCCGCCCATTAGTTAGACTCATGCTTAACGTGTAACATTAGTTGGACCAAACCACAATTCCTTACCTCTTTCTTAGATGTCCGTTTTTTCCGTTTGAACAGTTTCACAGTATTCAAAGTTGGCAAAGCAGTTTTTACTAAAATACAAAATATCACGTCTTTGCACAAAGTAGTTTTTTAAGCTGATAAGGTAATGCAACAACAAGCAATGCAAGTAGTGCTAAATATGTACAAAGAACAATCTTCCACTGTAGTTTTTTAAGGCACTCTTGATCCAAGTTAACAGTCCGTCAAACACACCCGAACAACCACCTGTTCTCCCAGAACTTCATGATTTGCTAACCCCTTCTCCACCTATTCCCTTAAGCATAATGTGACCCCTTATACTGACAACTAAAAATTCCCGAAGGACCGCTAGATTGTCCGGCCAAGGACCTACATACCATGTTAGGCAGGAGACAGCTGCGTTTTGGAATGCACGCCAATCTCCGTAGCCGAACAGTTATTCCATAAGAATGCCCACCTGTTGATCCACCATGTGATTTGGCATTCCCTAATCGCCTCTTATAGTACTCTCTCCTAACCAAGTCTGCTAGCAGATGCTTAACATATTAAGCTCTGATATCTTCTCGGAGTCTAGCCACATTTCTTAGATTTCGCCGATAAGATAACTCGCCTGGTGATTTTGCATAGGTATATATTTCAAACCCCAAAAGCCCTGGTAGTAACCTCCGGCCACTGTGCTAGGGCCTAAGTTCGCCAATAAACAAGCATGTTAAGCACTGCATAAAAACTTCATTAGACAAATAATCAGCCAATTAAGGTAACATCCAGTTGACTTAGCCTACAATAAGCCAAATCTTGATGGTCGTCCCAAAACACATCTCCCTGTAATCATGCAAATACTGCTATGGTCTAAGAATGCACGACTTTGCATACTTTTAATCGAACAGTAAGCCAATAAAAATGCCCACCTGTTGATAAAGTCCATCTCTTAGCGTCTTCTATGCTAGTGTCTGAAAGGCATATATGCTAGGAGTTACCACAGCCTGTTCAGATAGATGGAACAGTTCGATTCCGCATGCGTGAAATTTTGAGGTAAATATTCCTGACGGTTTCGCCATTTCTTATAACTTATTTAAAACGTCTTTAGCCTAAGCTTTGAGTAAGCATTGATGAATATTAAACACTGGAATTTGGATAAGTATAAGTTGATACGGAGTAGGGGCAATTCCCAAGGGGGATTGACTGAGTAAGATTCTTTCATTAAGTTTATCGTTTCTATCTCGAGTTTTTCTTTTATGAGCAAAGATCTTATTAAAAGATGTTTTCTTTTACTTCTGTGGCGCAATGGACTTAATAAATTATTGAATTGTTGATTTAAGGGGTGGAATGAGGATGCCAAAATAGAAATGTAATATCTGAAAAGGCTATAGATGGTTCTAAACATAATAAGCACTGCTATCGTTTAGGAATACACGATTGTTAGTTAACAATTATCGTGCCCATACAGAGTCGATAAAGAATACCCACCAATTGACGAATTCTGTAATGAGACCATTTCCTACCATATGCTGGTCTTCCCTGCAGTATATACCTGGAAATTGTAAACACACCAATGTTGTCTTGGAATGCAATCAGACTTTCTAAGACACCCAGCTATCCAATGATAAAGCCCACCACCTGTTGGACTTAAGGACTTCCCTATCCATCCCTAACCACCCCCAACCGCAACCTACCTACCCTCCACCATATCCACAAGGACATATAACATATCTCCTACCATATGCTGGTCTTCCCTGCAGTATATACCTGGAAATTGTAAACACACCAATGTTGTCTTGGAATGCAATCAGACTTTCTAAGACACCCAGCTATCCAATGATAAAGCCCACCACCTGTTGGACTTAAGGACTTCCCTATCCATCCCGCAACCTACCTACCCTCCACCATATCCACAAGGCCATATACTATATCTCCTACCATATGCTAGCCTTCCCTGGAGTATATGCTTGGAGCATCTAAACACACCACTGTTGTCTTGGAATGCAATCAGACTTTCTAAGACACCCAGCCATTCAATGATAAAGCTCACCACCTGTTGTACTTAAGGACTTCCCTGTCCATCCCTAACCCCCAACCGCAACCTACCGATCCTCCACCATATCCACAAGGACATATACCATATCTCCTACCATATGCTAGCCTCTCATGCAGTATATACTTGGAGCATCTAAACACACCAAGCACAAATTTTGTCTTGGAATGCAATCAGACTTTCTAAGACACCCAGCCATCCAATGATAAAACCCACCACCTGTTGTGCTTAAGGACTTCCCTAACCATCCCTAACCACCCCCAACCGCAACCTACCGACCCTCCACCATATCCACAAGGCCATATACCATCTCCGGTCCCCCGAGACCCTCGGACTAGCCGGTAACCACGAGCAGGTGTTCCAGCAAGGACCGGCTCTGGAACTGGTTCCTTGGGCCTTCGCCCGTTCATTGCCTCCAGTTCGTGCTCTGTTCTAGTTGAGTGCACTCGCGTCCCTCTTCTGAATATTGTAAGCTGTAGAATCATAAGGTAAGAAGTCATAACCTTATCAAATGCTCTTGATTCATGGATTTTCATCAAAACATTTTAGCTTGACGGAGAATCCAATGAAAAAAAATGACAAGTTGAATTAATGACAAATGAGTTAAAAACATATTCTGTATTTGCACCATTTTATTGCTCAGTGCAGGAGAAAATCCCAAAAGTCTTATCTCTTTACTTGTTTACGATATAAAGGGATAAGGGTTTGAGACGTCAAGCCTGTAGATGCAGATAAATTTGTGTAAGGAGATATTATCTGTAGAAACCATAATCTGTAGAACTTGTAAATGAACGTACTTCTAAAAATTTACTAAATGCATGATAAAAATGTAATACACGGTATTGTGAATTTACTTAAATTTAAAATACCACAATAAATGAGGTTTCTTTGTGTCCTGATTTGTACAACTTCCACCGTCAGCGGCGGTAGTGTTTTCATTGATGCTTTTTCTTCTGCATTATAAAAGGTGTTTTGGAATCAGAAACGTCCGTCACGCAGGGGCTGCATAACTAAGCAGTTTCCTCAGAATTTGGGTAGTGTAGACTGCTTTACAGAACAATATGCTTAAAATATCCTACATAAATAAAATAAAAACATGAATAGTTCTCTTTTAAATTTGTTAATGAGTAACTGATCAATTATTAATTTGCTTCCAGAGTTATGTTTACACACGGTACCTACTGCACTACGTAATAAATACAAAAAACCTCATATTATCGTGGTAGAAAGCGCTCCTTGCGGCGGCTTTGTGAACCTACGTCTGGCGGGCTTTTCTATTGAAATATATTACAAATTAAACCCCCGCTTTCCGATTGACCGATTCAGCTCATTTTTACAACACTTCTTTCTCATGAGTTACCCACGACGTATACCGCGTTTCGTTTCAATACAGCAGAAATTACGACCGTTATGAGTATATTAGGAATTTGGGTCCGGAGTAAACCCCCCCCCTTCTAATGAACCGATTTAGTTTATTTTTACAACACATTTGTACTTGTAGATTACCACTACAAATACCGAGTTTCGTTGAAATATAACAAATATCACGGCTGACATAGCCAAATTAGTGTTTTGGGTTCGGGGTAAACCCCCCCTTCCGGTGGACCGACTTTGGTGGTTAACGAACTCGTTCAATCGTTTGCTAATTGAATGCTATATACCAAGTTTCGTGACGAAAAAACAAATCTCTGGCCGCTATCGTGTTAACAGACACACATATATATATATATATATATATATATATATATATATATATATATATATATATATATATATATATATATTATTTATTCTTATAGATGACCCAAAATATCAAAATTCTTTTTAATCCTAGGAGGCATGGGGTCATTAAAGCAGTCTTCCTTTATTACACCACTTTATTTATTGGGCCCGACATGTTTCGTGCATCTTTTCTTCGCACCTCTTCAGGGGCACTTCTACAACAAAAAATAATTTTTTGCACATCCACACAAACCTTTTTTCTACTATATTAAAACTATCAATACGATCTTTGACCTGTTCCACATAAGGTATTAAAACTTTATCCCCTAAATATTGCAATAATTATAGCTAAATTACATATTTTATAAAAGGTGTTGAGTCCTACCTTGCAAGGAAGTCCTCCCGTTACCAAGTACTCCCTCTGGAGTCCTGCTTAATACTAACCCTGTAAGTGGATTGCCAAAATGGCCCTGTCGTTATCTGTCCTTAGTTGTTGTCCTAGTAAAGTCTACTCGTCAAATATTTTTTTATACATTCAAAATATTAAATAAAGAAAGAAATACCCTGAAAAGAAAAATAAAAGAAAATATTTATATTTAAAAAAAAAAAAAAAAAAAAAACCTCATATAGAAAGGTATATTTTGCATGTTGAGTTCACACTTTTTCCCTCCCAAAATACATAAAGAATAAAAAAAAAAGAAAAAACCCAACTGGAAACTGCCATAGGAAGGCGGATACGAATGGCGAACTCAACACTCCGCTATATCTAAATGATGAAATAGTCGATACAAATGCAAAGTATCGAATCTGAAAATCACCACTTTTCAGAGTGGAAAGGCATTTTTTCTTAACTTTTTTTTGGACAGTCAAATATTCGGCAGATTTGACCTTTTAATAGTGGAATACTTTCCCTTTAATAGAGTGATCTAAGATTCGAGAATTTGCCGTATATAAGTCCAGCAGAAATTAGTAAAGATTGACAATGAAAGATGCATTTTTTCACATTCGTTACTTTGCATTTGTATCGACGATATAAATAAAATTCTCTTTTCGTTAAAAGTGAAGTTCAAACAAATTCCTGGTCAATTATTGTATTACTTGAACAATGAGACATCCCACAAGGAATTCCTGGTCAATTATTATATTACTTGAACAATGAGACATCCCACAACGAATTCCTGGTCAATTATTATATTACTTGAACAATGAGACATCCCACAACGAATTCCTGGTCAATTATTGTATTACTTGAACAATGAGACATCCCACAAGGAATTCCTGGTTAATTATTATATCACTTGAACAATGAGACATCCCACAAGGAATTCCTGGTCAATTATTGTATTACTTGAACAATGAGACATCCCACAAGGAATTCCTGGTCAATTATTATATTACTTGAACAATGAGACATCCCACAAGGAATTCCTGGTTAATTATTATATTACTTGAACAATGAGACATCCCACAAGGAATTCCTAGTCAATTATTGTATTACTTGAACAATGAGACATCCCACAAGGAATTCCTGGTCAATTATTATATTACTTGAACAATGAGACATCCCACAAGGAATTCCTGGTCAATTATTATATTACTTGAACAATGAGACATCCCGCAAGGAATTCCTGGTCAATTATTGTATTACTTGAACAATGAGACATCCCACAAGGAATTCCTGGTCAATTATTATATTACTTGAACAATGAGACATCCCACAAGGAATTCCTGGTCAATTATTATATTACTTGAACAATGAGACATCCCGCAAGGAATTCCTGGTCAATTATTATATTACTTGAACAATGAGACATCCCACAAGGAATTCCTGGTCAATTATTATATTACTTGAACAATGAGACATCCCACAACGAATTCTTGGTCAATTATTGTATTACTTGAACAATGAGACATCCCACAACGAATTCCTGGTCAATTATTATATTACTTGAACAATGAGACATCCCACAAGGAATTCCTGGTCAATTATTATATTACTTGAACAATGAGACATCCCACAACGAATTCCTGGTCAATTATTATATTACTTGAACAATGAGACATCCCACAACGAATTCCTGGTCAATTATTGTATTACTTGAACAATGAGACATCCCACAACGAATAAATGTTTTGAATATACTCTAGTGGAGTTAGTGTCTATGGAGAAAATATTTAAACGCATTTTCTTGAAACAAACCTTTTGTTGAGTTTCCCCCCCCCCCCCCTGTTGAGTAAAATCACCTCTCCCCGAAACTATTCATCCCATACTCTCCTGAAATGCATAAAGATAGGAAACGAGCTAAAATAACCTCAAACGTGCCTACTGTAAAGACAGACTGTAGAAAATGGCCTACACAGCACCCCGTTGAAAAAATGAACCCTGCAATGTGTTAACGCGACAGTTACATCTGGTTAGTGCCAGACGAAGACATATAGTGACGTCAGAGTCCTTACTAATGAGTGCGATGGACAGAGAAGGCCACGGCCTCATTAATTCCATCGTCTTGAAAACCACGAATGAGCATTCCACGGAATATTATCCAGCCTCCGAGGAGAACGGAGATAATAATCTAGACAATAGGTTGCACGCATCGCATTGAACGAGAAGATCACGATCGCTCAGGAACATGTTAAACATCCTCTTTATGTAGACAAAATTCCTGCCTCTATGTCTCCCAGTATTTCTTCCTTTCAAATATAAATATTACGTACTAGCTGAATACTCGTGCTTCGCCACGGCAGATAAGTATTTATTATTATAGCGTTAAATAATGTATCGTCAAAATTAACACTACTACATAATTTTATGCAGTTTATTATAGCACCGTTCCCGTCATACTATAAGTAATTCATCTATTGATAAGTAATCAAAGTATAATGTTTCGTGACATTGGGGCGCTAAGGACCAGTAATCGATCTATAGGTTACCAGTAACAGGAGTATAACCAGTAATCGATCTATAGGTTACTAGTAACAGGAGTATAACCAGTAATCGATCTATAGGTTACTAGTAACAGGAGTATAACCAGTAATCGATCTATAGGTTACTAGTAACAGGAGTATAACCAGTAATCGATCTATAGGTTACTAGTAACAGGAGTATAACCAGTAATCGATCTATAGGTTACCAGTAACAGGAGTATAACCAGTAAAGATTAAAATTCGTTGTCAATAATAAATGGACGTTAGAATTTATGTTTCCAAGGTGTCATTTGGAAACACCCATTATATTTGCGAGTATTATCAAGAAGTGTTCTGATTGGGTAGACTTAGTAGACTTACTAGCGAAAACTGCTACTCAAAGACCTACACCTGACCTGAACAAATTGACAGCAACTGACCTATGCAAACTAGCTGAAAATAAGACAGTAAACGACTGGCAGACAGAATGGACTAACTCTCAAAGCAAACTGCGGGAAATAAAAAATACAATAATACCCTGGTCAAGAGAAAACCTAACAAGACGAGACCAAGTTATTATTACAAGACTTCGCTTAGGACACAGTTTACTAACGCACTCCTATCTAATGGAACGACAAGACAGACCTGTATGCGCATGTTGTAACGAGACATTAACAGTTAAACACATACTTACTGACTGCAGATTACGAGACTACCTAACAATTCCTCACGACTTACTTGCCGAAAATAGTCCACATATTAACACCATAGTAACTCACTTAAAGACAATTAACCTACATTCAAAAATCTAGCCTTATCTCCAATTTACCTCTTAAAGTTAATTTAAAATAATGAACGAAATAGCCTTTATAAAATCATTTACATTTTTAAGAAATTAAGTTAATTAACCTACATTTAAAAATAAAGCCCTATCTCCAATATAATCTTACCTCTTCTACCCTCCCCCCCACTTTTTTCCCCCCTCTTCACACTCTATTTAATATCTATCATATTACCGTATTGTTATTGTGAAATATATTATATAAAACATGTTATTGTTATTATTAATTAGCTCACTAATGTACTAGCTATCCTCATAAAATGTACTGACTTGTTATATACACAATGTGCAAAAAGTATTTTGTAATATCTTGATGTATGTTGAAGAGCAAGTCGCCAAAAGTTGCGAAACTCTTAATAAATAAATATCAAAATATCTGATTGGGGTACTGATGGCTCAGGAGGTGTTCAAGGGTTCGGGATATATTATTACCTCGGATGGACCATCACCAAGTATAGCGTAAACTCTACGAGGGACAAAATAATAGTTTATTTATAGTAATTAAAGGTCTGCCATAATAGTTGAAATGAACCGCAAATAAAAATAATATTATGAAATAGATACAGTACAGTAACAACTGACCTGTTATCTTCCCAGCGACTCATGCTGCCTAGGCTTGCCTGCTCTAACCAACTAAAAATTCAAACCCCTCTAAAAATACTTAAAAATTTAAATAGTAAAAAATCCTTGCTTAGCGAGTGTTAACTTCCTAAAGGGAGAGTCCATGTAAAATTCCAATTTTTTTCTGTCGAGTGGTTTGGGCTGGGCGATGATAGGTCAGTGAGTGGTATTTCACAAATACATTATATAGTAGATATATATTTCTTAGTAGTATCGGCTTTTTATTTTTTATAAATATTATCTTTTATAATGAGATGAAGATAATTAGCTTTTAAGGTGATATGAAATCTATGGACGTTACTGATTCCGCAGGGAGAATTTTTTATGAAGATCTGACGTATTTTCTCTTAGCCGAATCCCGACCTTCCCTCGATATTTTATATTATCTTTTACAGTCCGACTGCAAACAAAAGGACCAGAAGGGGCGTGGCCGGAAGGTAGCAAAGCCGTCCCCCATATGGGCTGTAGGCAGCGCCTGCGCACTACCTGGTTCTGTTCTTGGCGGTACGCCTATAGATGCCTACTTATTGTTTTTAAGATCCTTTGGACATTACCGCGACGATGTGGCCATAATGGACATTGCGCCAGAAATTCTGTAGGCTTCCTCAGCACTCTGCCGGAAAAAAACGAAAGAAACAGTTCAATCCTTTCTTGTGAAACATTGCTGTAGTGTTTCCAAGAGATATCTTAGAGAGAGAGGCTGGAGGAATTTCCACGCAGGATACTGTCAGTTTCCAGTCGTGCTGCCTTAAATATTTTTCGAAAAATATAGATTTTATATTGTTCACAAAATATCAATAACTTATTCGGCACTAGGGATATGAACGGAACCGCGCTAAGATGAAGCAGTTCCTGCGAGGCGGAATTTTATACACTGACATAGTGAAAGTAGCGCACGAGGTCAAACTTATAAGCGGGTTTCCTCCAAACGGAAGGTCGGAGGAACCGCGCTAATAAAGGTTATAACCTGTAGCCAATAATTCTTGGCGATATTCCGTCGGAACGGATTGGCTGAGAAGGCGTATCTCCTCAGAACCCGGTTACCTGCGCGGTCCCACGGGCAGCAAAAACTCCCGAGATGAAAAGCTCAGACATTTAGGGCTTTTTTGTTTGGCCGAGTATCGATATTGGAAAGGCGGACGTGCAGCTGCTCTCAATGACGTCACTTAAAGCTGAGGATTTAATAAATAACGCACTGTGAGATTTATAACCTCGCTTCACTTGGTAGCTCGTTAGGTTTGAACGACTTGTCTCCCGATCGGTTCGACTGAAGCCAATTACAGGAGATTATTGCTTCTGCTGCTGACAGTAAAATCCCATTTCAAAGCTAATTCTCTCTATTGCTTTCCAATTTATTGATGTATATTATTTATCTAAACGTCATTGTCTCTCATAAAGGATTTAGTTACCTACAGAGAAATAAATGTCAATATTATTGGTCAATCGAAAATAATAATACTGAAAGGTAGTCATCCAACAAAATTGAATATATCGCCATTAATTTTTTAATAATATAATAATAATAAAATAAAATAAAACTTACAACTACAAATAAAAACCTCACTGCGCAGTGGTCCGCTAAAAACCCATTTGGTTATAGCTCGGTTCCTCCCTCCCTCCATATGGGGGAGGGAGGAATAATTTTTCTGTCGAGTGGTTTGGGCTGGGCGATGATAAATCAGTGAGTGAGTGAGTGGTTTTTCATAAATATATTGTAGATTTTCAGTCAAAGATCACGCCGACACGTCGAAAATATGGATTTTTTTTAAAAATCTATTAAGGGAGTGTTTCTCTTAGCCGAATTCCAACATTTCTGACTTCTTATCAACTCGACGGTTAATTATTTTAATTTTAATAATATTATCATTGTAAAATGAATTAACTGAAGATCTAATTTGGCGGATCCATGGAGATAGCTATCGCTAGATTCATGTCCAGCTTTATCCGGTAGATATTAGATTATTTCTCTATCCCAGTCCCCTCTCTATTAGGGAATAAGCTTACCGCTAGGAGCGCTAGTAGCAATCTAGTTACTTGGAACCTCGTTGGATATTGGCCGGCTGACCTCACTGCTAACACACTTAGGCAAGTTACCTGATCAGCTGATCAACTCCTGGGACATGATTCCCAAGAAGTTGCAGGCAGAATATTGAAGGACAATCTCTCGGGAGAACAGATTCCATGTTGTAATCACAGCTAATAAGCACTTTGGAAAGTAGAAACTATTGAAAAACAAATTTATATTAAAAGCATGAGGGTCAATCCATTAGAAATCACTAAGACCATGTTGCTCGACATTTTTGATTTTCCCCCATTTTTGATTTTTCCCATTTTTTTACAGATACTCTTCTATACTAAGTGAGTTCAAACCTGAAGTAAACAAATTTTTTGGTTCATAGTTTTGGCGGCCATTTTAAGTTTGCAGGTAAATGTATCTAACAAAAGAAACACAAAATTATCAGAACGATATGCTCTTGATTTTTGTTCTTGCATGTACTTTCTAAATAGTGAGGAAATCTTAAAAAAATCAAGAAAATTCATTGAAATTTAACTGAAAACGGGAGTCTTGGTACTGCAAAATTATTAGAAGATTTCAAGATTGAGAATATTTTACATATTAGCATGAATATGCTCTAGCGGTGACTAAACTGGAAAAAACCTTTTTAAAAAAGTGTCCGGTGGCGTTCACGCAAGCGCAGTGGAGAACGCGCATGCGCAGTGGCCATGAACGAAAATGAAGACAGTATGTGTTATAAAAAAGTGTACGCTGGCGTCCGCGCATGCGCAGTGGCCATGTGCGAAGAAGAAGACTGTTTGTGACACACAAAAAGTTTCCGCTGGCGGTCGCGCATGTGCAGTGGCGTGGCCATGTACGAAAAAGAAGACTGGATGTCTCACAAAAAGGTGATATGAAATCTAAGGACGGTTGTGATTCGGCTGGGAGAATTTTAGCATAAATATGCTTTAGCGATGACTAAACAGAAAAAAAAGTCCGTCACGCAGGAGCTGCATAACTAAGCACTTTCCTCAGAATTTGGGTAGTGTAGATTGCTTTCCAGAACAATTTGCTTAAAATATCCTACATAAATAAAATAAAAACATGAATAGTTCTCTTTTAAATTTGTAATGAGTAACTGATCAATTAATAATTTGCTTCCAGAGTTATGTTTACACATGGTACCTATTACACTACGTAATAAATACAAAAAACCTCATATTATCGTATTTTGATCTAACGCAGGAACAGGATACAGTCACTCTAGTGGTAGAAAGCGCTCCTTGCGGCGGCTTTGTGAACCTACGTCTGACGGGCTTTTCTATTGAAATATATTACAAATTAAACCCCCGCTTTCCGATTGACCGATTCAGCTCATTTTTACAACACTTCTTTCTCATGAGTTACCCACGACGTATACCGCGTTTCGTTACAATACAGCAGAAATTACGACCGGTATGAGTATATTAAGAATTTGGGTCCAGAGTAAACCCCCCCTTCTAATGAACCGATTTAGTTTATTTTTACAACACATATTTACCTGTAGATTACCACTACGAATACAGAGTTTCGTCGAAATATACCAAAAATCACGGCTGGTAGTGGCGAATTGGTATTGTGGGTCCGGAGTGAACCCCCCCCCCCTCCTAATGAACCGATTTAGTTTATTTTTACAACAGTTATTTACCTGTGGATTACCACTACGAATGCCGATTTTCATCGAAATATACCAAAAATCACGGCTGGTAGTGGCGAATTGATATTGTGGGTGGAGTAACCCCCCCCCCTTCTAATGAACCGATTTAGTTCATTTTTATATCTCACTTTTCTCTCTATATTACCACTACGAATACTAAGTTTCGTTGAAATATAACAAATATTACGGCTGACATAGTCAAATTAGTGTTTTGGGTTCGGGGTAAACCCCCCTTTCCGGTGGACCGACTTTAGTGGTTAACGAACTCGTTCAATCGTTTGCTAATTGAATGCTATATACCAAGTTTCGTGACGAAAAAACAAAAACTCTGGCCGCTATCGTGTTAACAGACATATATATATATATATATATATATATATATATATATATATATATATATATATATATATATATATATATATATATAAATTTTAACGGGGGTCATTTTCGGTGTCTACTAGGTAGGATCGATAAAGATTTGAAGAAATTTTTCAAAAATTCCGTCATGAGTCCAACCTCAACAGCTACTTTCCTTCGGAGGAAAGTGCTAAAACGTTACAAAAAAGTTTCCTCTGGCGTTCGCGCATGCACGGTGGCCAGGTAAGAAAAAGAAGACTATATGTTATGCAGTACATTACATAGGTTTGTCGGGTGGAGCTAAAGTATGTTTATGTTCCTGAATTCGAGCAGAAGCTCTAAACGAAATTTTTTTTTTTTTATTTTTTTTTTTTTTTTTAATTTTTCAAAGTTTGCCATAATCCTATTTTTTGCAATCTTTTAAGTACAATGTCTCAAAGGGGCCTAAGTAGAAATTTAAAGTAAACATTCAAACGAACTATTAACTGTTTCCAGTTTTGACTTCAACTGGATCTCTAGTAACTTAAAATACTTGTTACCTCGTCGCGATAATCGATTATTGGCTTATTTTCTCTTATCTGTGTACTTTATTTTGTTTTCTGAGATAAATAGTTTAGATTTAGCTAATTTCCATTCGATAAACCAGTAGATAAAGGCGCTAATTGTACAGAACATGGAGGAATGTTTGAAGATTAATCTTTACTAGCGGACTAACTAAGCTAGTAGCTCTTTGGAGTGGATAGGACAAAGGGAGGAGAGAGTCGATTCTAGGCTCTAGTATCGATTGTAATTTCCCTAATGGATCTGCGGATGTTGGACCAATAGAAACCTTTAGCTCTTAGTAAGGTTAGGACTAATGAGTCTTGTAAACTACTACTGCGGTATTTAGTACTAACATTAGCATTTAGACATTCCAGAGAACTAATAGTCTGACTCGATGGAACTGCGTCATCTTCACGCGTTTCCCTTCATATCCTTAGGGTTTAGGTTGGAATGGGAACAGAGATCTTGGGTGCAACAATGAAGTTGAAGCTGACATCAGCAAACTGTTAGCGGATATTATTCACTCTACCTCCTATACTTCTGCACATTCATAAGGAAAACAATAACAAACACGTTTCTCATTTACTTGCATTTTTTTGCTAAATTATTCATTTTAATGACCCACATTTCCGGTTTAAGGCATCGATTTCTCAGTTAATGTTTTTTTTAGGAACCTTCGTGCAATACTGCCTTTAGTGCCGAGTTTTGGCACAAAAATACTTTATCTGTAAATGGTTGTTAAATTTGATATAGTTTTTTCACGAAATGCTTTGGATTTTACGTAAACACAGGTTTGCCTGCATATGAGCTGTAGATCTGAGAGCAGTAGGGTTTAAGTGTAATATTCAGTATAGTTTCTTCAATATAATATGCGTATAAAGACTATATGGTAATACTGAAGGAGAGTGTCCTCAGCACCGATTGTCTTCAAAATTTGCACTATAACGTATTTTGATGCACTAAACACGAATCCGTTGAAAAAAAAGTTGCTCGCAACTAGGAAAGAAGTTATTAAGCACTAAAGTTCACTGTTATGGAGGTTATAAAAGACGAGGTAAACAGCTTATATGTAAACACGCGCCTGCGCAATAGTCCTTAATGACGAAGTGTAATTGAAATTTAGACACACCTGTGGTAGCTGACTTGGTCGTAATCTGTCGCTTTTGGGCTCGCTCCGCTCGCTCAAGAAAACATCAAAACCCCTAGTCAATCCAACTCGCAGAAATGAAAAGAATTCTATGCCCAATAGTCGTCCAAGGCAGTCTTCCCTAACCTTCATAACAGTGAACTTTTTTTTAAAATAACTTCTTTCCTAGTTGCGAGCAACTTTTTTTTCCAACGGATTCGTATTTAGTGCATCAAAATACGTTATAGTGCAAACTTTGAAGAAAATCGGTGCTGAGGACACTCTCCTTCAGTTTTACCGACTATATATATATATATATATATATATATATATATATATATATATATATATATGTAGCGGAGCTTGTTTTAAATTATATTTTTCCGCGGGAGAAAAGCCCGCTGCACTAAAGTTTTAATGGAGCTTTCCCGCGGGAATAATTTTTACCGTTAGAGTTAAGGAGTTAGTATCCAGATAGTGAGCAGATAACCGGAGGATTCGGCATCTCAGCAGTTCAAGCCAAGTGTCGTTCTCCTAGCATTCCATGTCCAGCTACCTGCTCCGAGAGAACCACCAAAACCAGCCCAACATCTCGGTACACTAGGATTTATTCGCAAGTACTGAACATTTTACTAGATTTAAGGCAGCTTGCGATAACTCCAAGTTACCTACTCGGTACAAGCAGTACCAGCGAGATCCAAGCTCCCGGCTACCAACTCTCCGCATGGAGATCTACAAATCAGCCTAAGTGACGTCATTCCCTTCTTCTGATCTCTTCTAATTTATGAACACTTTTTGTTTATGAACAATTATTTATTTCATTTATTTATGGACAGTCGTCTTATCATTTTATTTATTTATTGAAGTTAAGTTTTATTATTTTAATTATTCAAGAGGAATATATTTATTATTTTATGAACACGCCTATTATTTATTTACTCTTTGTTGGGACCTTCTGACCAATATACAGACAATTAATTAACCCCAACATATATATATATATATATAAAATTTGATTTATAATTTATAATTTTCAGTTTAGTATAAAAATTATTTTAATACGTCAATTATATAATATTCATTGTGAAACACCCGATATTTGCAAATATCTGTCTTATATGTAAATATCCTCGCTTATTCTGACAAGCCATTGAGTTTTTGGCCAATTCGTTTTTTCGTTTAACTTAATCTTGCCAAAACACTTCATGAACATAAGAATTATGAAGAAAACAATAATCCAACATCAGATAAATGTATGTTTTCTTCCGTTCTAAGCAAATAACATTCTTAACCCTGGAATCACAACATGGGGTCACCCGTGACCCCAGCGCTCTTAAGATATTTATTATTTCCTACACATTCAACCTGTTAAACATGTCCGATCCTGTACCTTCCTGTCCTGACAAGGTGATCATAATAGAGAGTCAGGCTTTTCTCATTCCTATCCCTGTGAAGGTATATAAAGCCTTTGGGTCACGGGCGTCCCCACGTTGTGGTTTGTGTAATATTTTTATTTATCGAATACAGTATGTCTAACGATAAATAATTTTGCACTGAAGTTGAAATTCACAATTAGATGCTTTGGCAAATTGTAAGAAAAACAGAGAGTTTGGAGACGAAATTGGTGAAGTATGTGATACAAGTGAAAAAGGGGATGGTCATATATACGATGTGGTTTTTTGATCGTAAAAAATACAGGAAAGCTGTAACACATTCTGCAAAGTGTAGTAAGAGTCTGTGTGCTGAACACAGGCTAAGTATATCTGAAAAGTGTATAAATAAATATTAATATTTTTATTTTTTTTTATCATTATATTGTGTATACTTTCAAGCCACTATGTTTTTTCCATTTTAAACCAAATTTACAAATTATAGTATTTTTTTATTCTAGCAGTCATAAAGATAAAATATTATAGGAGAAAACGTTATATTTAATGTTGATTTTTTTTTTTTTTTTTTTAACGGCGCATCTACATCTAGGCCATTAGCGCCGACATCCAGGGTGGAGCGAGGCATTTTCTCAACGAGCCGTGGGATGAGAAAATTCCTGCCCCCGGTGGGGATCAGGATGGTGGGGGTGCCACCATCTTCCGCTTATGAATCTAAGGCGCTAGCCACTAGACCACGGGAGACCCCAAATTTGGGGTCAGGTTTCTGAAATGGGGTCAGGTTTCTGACAGATATTCAAACAAACTTTGTCTAAAATTGTGGTATTTTGATGTTTGATTTCCCACCCTCCCAGTTTACAATTAAATAAGATTATTTGGTTATAAATTGTTATATTATACATGGTAGTCATCTTAAAATACCATTTCAGAAACCCAACACCCCACACAAATTTTTAAAAGAATTACGAAAGACTAGATGGGGTCATATATGACCCCACGTTGTGAGATTTGTAACGGCTTCATTATGTTGTGATTCCAGGGTTAAATAAAAACTAGTATAACGCAAATGTTGTAGATTAAAGTGGATTAAATAAAAATATCAAGTTTGAATTTCCCGCTGATTCTGTCACGCATCCTTATAAAGCCTTAGCTTTTAATAAAATTATATTAGGCACTTTTTCATTGTGGATTTAACTAGTTAATTAAAAACTTTCCTTAAGGTCAACTTCCTTTCGCCATCTTCGAAATATATTAAAGAACTTTCAACTTCTTCTTTTCTCAGAGATTTTTTTTTTTTTTTATTTTTAACCTTGCCAAAGCTAATACAAAAATCAAGAAGATTTCTCCGACAATTTTACTTTCTCGGGCTTTTCGAACTTTGTCTTAAATCAGTCTATACATTAAATCGGTTACTCAACTATCTTAATAATATATAATTATTTTTCTCTCCCTATGAACAGGGTCAATCTTAAACTGACAGACTTCGTATATCGACGGTGAATAAAAAAACTAAGTCAAAAAGTCCCCATTTATCACTTAAACGAAGCTTTGTACGAAAAAAACGGAATAAGTGAGCATTTGTCACGAAAAAAAGAAAAAAGAAAAAAAAGAAAAGTGAACCGAGATTATTTTTTCCAGTTTTTGCATTTCACGCGCAGACGGTATATATATATATATATATATATATATATATATATATATATAATAAATCAGTCCCCTAACAGGCCACCAGGGCCCAGAGGGGCAGATACTGTAGAGGTATCTGATTCTTGACCATACGGCACGCTCGGGAGATAGTGTGGTCAATACTATGCTCCGGCCGCCTGATTTTTCCCTTTGCAGGTACCCATTAATTAATTAAAGGCTGGGTGAGCCTAGGGACGATCTGGGACCCCAAACCCAACCCTCGAACGACGGCACTAGAAGAAAAAAAAATCTTTAGTGCGCGCTCGGGTTTTGAACCTGGGTCCTCCAGTTCATTAGTCGAGTGCTCTACCACTGAGCTAACCCCGCCCCCATATATATATATATATATATATATATATATATATATATATATTGAATCGATCTGAGCCACCCGTTTTTTTGTGGATCGATCTTTTCATTTCGATTCGAATCGATTCAAAAGAACGGCTCGTTCATATTCGATAATCACTAATCCACAGATAATGGAATAAACGAAAGGCTTACAATTTGTTTCGCCTGAATTTCGCCAAAACAGTCATGCAGTCTTAAAAATAATTTGACCTTTCGTTTATGCCTAACTATTTTTGTGGCAATTCCATCGAAATCAGACAATTTTCGTACATATGACTTTAAGGTAGACTTTTTAACGATCCTAAAAGGCAGAATAAACCGTCATTGAATATAATATTTATACTTAATGTTGTAGGGTTCGATTCCTGACCGGAAAAATATTAAATTATGTCAATAAAATCTTAATGTTTATGTAAAATTCCAATGAGCCCGTCCATTTAAAAGAAATGTTTTGAAATTTTTATCATTAAAAGAATATTTTCATTCCACAAAAAAGGAGCCACTAATTCCCTTCGGGTCAGCACAAAAATAAAAATCTCAAAGGGATTAGAGGCAGTAGAAAAAAGGAGGTATGAAAAATGCTCGGCACGAAAGAGGAAGAGTTTTAAATATGAATCCTCTTTGGCGTTTATCTCGCTGGAGGACACTAGCGCTGACCCGTGGGACGGATGTACTAGGACACCGCCATTACTTCACCTCTAGGTTAATTACTGTTTTAATATTATATTATCTCTACCTCGCTTCCCCGAGGGAATATATGCTCGCTGGGGAATGGTACTTCTCTAATTGAGTGGTATAGAAGATGTAGCTTAGAGATTGTAACCATGAGAGGCTAGCCGTTTTGTTATATCTCTTGTTATATTATAGCAACACAACAAAGAATCGATTTTTATAACCTACATTGATAAAATGGTGGCGTTTAATGATACTAGGGAAATTGTTTGGAAAAATTTGCAATTTTTTGCTCCCTCCTATAAAGGCACAATTCTGAGGTAATAAAAAAAACACGAATATATGTGAGTTCGGTATTTTCACCTTATTGTGAATAATGAATAATTTTTGATTCATTATCCAGCCAGTTCAATGAGTAACGTAATTTTTTTTTATTTTTATTCATTATTGAATTACTATGATTTATTGATTGAAAATGATCATTGAATAAAAGTTATGGTATTTACTTACTAGCGTCAATGCAGGTTAAAGAGGCGGGTCTCAGAGAACTGGATCATCACCGGGTCAGAGACCTGGATCAAGGAGTCATATCAGTTTTAGCCAAGATGGCGACGGTATTATCAACGATTTAGGTTAACTAGAGTTTTGATATAATCTTTAGCGAGCGAAAACGCGTAGCACTTATATTAATAGCATAATTGCTATGCGGTTCCGCTCGCTCAAGGTTAAATCGAAACTCTAGTCAATCCAACTCATTGATAATATAGATCAAGGACGGTTTAACGCGAAGACTCGTACAAAGACGATGAAAACGTGAATGTAACACAAACACGCACAAAAAACTCGCATAACAAACAAAAAACAACAAAAATTGCGTGGGTTACCTATGCATAAATGAATTGCGTTATAAAGACAAAGGGAACAAGATGGCTACTATAAACAAAAATAGCCAATGAAAGTGATTGGCCTCTGATAGTGATTGACCAATAGAAATGCGATATCCATGATCCAGATCTCTGAACGAGACCCGCCTCTTTAACCTGCTTTGACGCTAATACTTAAGTACCAAAGTTATTTATTCGAATAAACCAATTTTAGCGCGGTTCCTCCCTCCCCCATAGGGAGGAACCCCGCTTATAAGGTTGATACAATGAAACAATCCGGAAGTGCCGACTAGAAAATTTCGCGTTTCAGAACCCCTAGAGACCGAAAATAACGGTGGTTCAAATTTGTATATATATATATATATATATTTGTCTGTTCGCACTGTAGCTCCTAGACGAAAGGTACGATTTTGATGAAATTTGGTACAAAAATCTTTCATCTAATTTGAAAGGTCAAGTTCGTTAACCAGCAAAATCCACCTACTGGAAGATGGCGTTTGGGGCGAAATTCGCGCAAAAAAATCGTAACGCTTACGTTTTTGAGTTCATAAGCTTGTAAGTACTCGTTTTATATGCTTCCTGCGCTAGGAAAACGAATGAAACCATTTTCAAGGCGATAGCTTTAACCGTTTTCGAGAAAATTGGAAAAATAGTTTTTGAATACCGTTTTTGGTTACTTAGAATCATGGGATTCAGTTGAAACATTTTCTGCATGTTCTACTTTCATCAAAACTAGTATGTTGAAATTTTGGTTACGTTTGGAGTTAAGGAAGGGTTCTTTTTGTCTGTTTTATTCCTTGTTATTTTTTAATTGCTTATAGTTGGATAATGTATTTGACAATAAAACTGGTTAAGTAAAATAACAAAAAGAATTTATTGTAAGAAATATAGATTTCCAAGATTCCAAGACCTTATAACTAGCGGGACCTAGTGTTAGCCGACCCTTCCAGGTAAGATTGTATATCATGATCTTTCAAGACTTTACTACACACAGGAATGGCGTTAGTGGCCTTACGGGTTGACACGCCTTTATAATAATTAATTAAAAAAAAAAAAAAAAAGACTGGTGGAACCAAAATAATAACTGCTTCTATTTTAATCTTTCCAAATTAGACTAGAGACATGAACGGAACCGCGCTAAGATGATGCAGTTCCTGCGAGACGGACTTTTTTAATTTCAAATATTCAAATACTTAATCTCACCCCTCGTTACTCAATCTCACTTCTGAAGAATTGTCATTTATTTAACTGAAGAAGAAATTTAAAACGTGTACCATGTCCAGTAACAGACTTTCAATATAACAATACACAACGACTCAATAACTTCCGTTTCTCCAACTAGAAGGTATTATAATAAAAATATGGTTTTAAACTTTGCTCTTAATTTTTATAACCATTTTTGTCTATTATTATTATTTTATTGTATTTTTTTCTCATTTGATAAACATATACTTATATGTAATAATACCCATATATTTCAATATGCTGTAACAGCAGTACTTTCATTATATATCATTTTTAATATTAAGTATTTCTACTTTTAGGTTACAGAGATATTTTTCATATTATCAAGTATTCAAATCGACTTATTTAGGTCGATTCGTAGTAGTAATTGGCGAATGTCAAATAAGAATCGATCAGAATTTCGTAGATAATTGTAAGTAATCGTGAAATGACCCAGGTTGAAGATCGATCTTCCTAGTCTAGAATATCGATCTTTTGATTCGATCCGAACACGTCGATCTTTTTTTAGTATCGATCTATTCATTTCGATTTGAATCGATTTAAAAGATCAATCTATATTCGAGAATCGCCCGTCACTACCGCAGCCTCATGAAACATATTAATAAATTGGTTATTAAGCGAAGCATAAGAATTCGTCAAGGAAAAGTTGAAGGAATCCCAGAAGGATGAACTTGAAGTGCAGATTTTGTAAAGTTTATCCAATCCTATCACTAGAGACCGGATTTTTAGGATAAAATTAGCATCCAATTAGGTTTCTGCAAGAGGCATAATAGGTATTTTAAGGTTTTTATTTAAAAATCCATTTTAGTTTTTTTTTAGGGGATAAAAATGTTTCAATAGGTTCAAAAAATAGGACTTTTTAGGCATTTTTAGGTGATAAAAATGTTCCATTAGGTTCAAAAAATATGTTCAACCTTTTATAATTTATCATTAATAATTTTGATTAATTTATAATTGATAAATTAATTTGTATATAAATAGTGACATAAAAATAAACAATAAATAACATTTTTTTTATAGAATAGTATATTGAGAAGGACAAAAAAAAAAAGAAAAAGATGAGCAAATACAAATTAAACGGAAATACGAGTTTTTATTTAAAAAAAGACTAAGTAGTTCAAATATTCAACAAAATATTTATTTTTTAAAAAAGGTAAATTAAATTTTTATAAATAAAATACATTTTAGAAATAACGCGATGTTTATAAAAAAATTAATTATTTAATAAAACATACATTAATAAAATAAATAAACAAGAACATAAAACAAAACAATTAAAACAAATATGTAAAAAACATTTTTAAGTTTCTCTGCTAAAGAGTTCCAACTTCTAAAGAGCATCAGGAAGAGCACTGCCTTTACAAAGGTACCTACTTAACTTTTTCTTTTTTTCTTTTTTTTTTTAACGGCGCATCTACATCTTGGCCATTAGCACCGGGCTATCTACAGGTTGCCACCCTTTTCTAATCCCAACAGCACGTGGTCGGTCACCCATTCAGGTACTGACCACGCCCGACGTTGCTTAACTTCGGTGATCTATGGGAACCGGTGCACTCAACGTGGCTATGGCCGTTGGCAAAAAAGGTACTTAACTATGTTAAAAACCAAATAATTAAATCTTGGAAAAATTTAGAAGGGAAAATACTTATCTAAAATATGTATTACTCCTTTTTACAGTAAACTCCCAGGTTTTCGACGGTGAAATTCTTCCTGATGTCTTAGAGAACTGTCTTAAAAGCGGAAAAAGATAAAGATGCGCCCGTTCATGTTAGAAGACGTCATAGTGTAGTATTTCATCGCATCTTTTAGCTCCAGTGTTCACGATTCCAATTTTCCAATGAAATTTGGAAGATCTGAGATATGTGTTCTTAGGAATGCGAGTGCATCACGAATCTCGTTGGTATGGAGGAACATCGAAGCCTTAGAAATGGAAGTTGCTTCATTCATATCCTAAGCGTCAACAACTGTCCCCCCCCCCAGCGTGTTTTTTTTTTTTTTTTTTTTTTTTTTTTTTTTTAACGGCGCATCTACATCTTAGCCATTAGCGCCGGGCTATCTACAGGTTGCCACCCTTTTCTAATGCCAACAGCACGTGGTCGGTCACCCATTCAGGTACTGACCACGCCCGACGCTGCTTAACTTCGGTGATCTATGGGAACCGGTGCACTCAAAGTGGCTATGGCCGTTGGCCCCAGCATGTTAAAATGGGTTCTGTTGGAAGTTGCTTTTATGAAAATTTGTTTGATCAAGGAAATGAGTTTATTGAATTGTATTTTCTATTTTAATGATTAGGTATTTCTAGGTCATTCCATCCTTATTTAGGTGATTTTAGGTGACATCGTCCTGAATAGGTTTTTTTTTTAGGTTCTTCCAAATTTGTATGAATGATACTACAAGACGTGAATCATATAATCATGTTTAGCAAAAAGGAAAAAAAAAAAAAAAAAATAGGTGAAAACCTAAGAATCCGGTCCCTACCTATCACATAATCTCATCACGCACGCAGGACTTAAGATATCTTCGAAAAGGACAATTGTCTGACCCCATTTATTTAAAGCTGCTTTGAGATGAAAGACCTTATCTCGGAAGAACATGATTGCTTTACAGCAAGCTTCAATTACTTCCCGACACGAGCTATCCTTTAATAATATTCACCAGACGTCTATTTTAGCTACGCTTACACGACCAAGAATCGGCCACAGTAATCTATGTAGTTAGCTAGTTTATTAGATAACCACATGTTTTCCTTTCAATCTAATAATAAAAAAGTCCGTCACGCAGGAGCTGCATAACTAAGCACTTTCCTCAGAATTTGGATAGTGTAGACTGCTTTCCAGAACAATTTGCTTAAAATATCCTACATAAATAAAATAAAAACCTGAATAGTTCTCATTTTGTAATGAGTTACTGATCAATTATTAATTTGCATCCAGAGTTTACACATGGTACCTACTACACTACGTAATAAATACAAAAATCCTCATATTATAGTATTTTGATCTAACGCAGGAACAGGATACAGTCACTCTAGTGGTAGAAAGCGCTCCTTGCGGCGGCTTTGTGAACCTACGTCTGCCGGCTTTTCTATTCAAATATATTACAAATTAAACCCCCGCTTTACGATTGACCGATTCAGCTCATTTTTACAACACTTCTTTCTCATGAGTTACCCACGACGTATACAGCGTTTCGTTACAATACAGCAGAAATTACGACCGGTATGAGTATATTAGGAATTTGGGTCCGGAGTAAACCCCCCCTTCTAATGAACCGATTTAGTTTATTTTTACAACACATATTTACCTGTGGATTAGCACTACGAATACCGAGTTTCGTTGAAATATACCAAAAATCACGGCTGGTAGTGGCGAATTGGTATTGTGGGTCCGGAGTAAACCCCCCCTCCTAATGAACCGATTTCGTTTATTTTTACAACACATATTTACCTGTGGATTAGCACTACGGATACCGAGTTTCGTCGAAATATACCAAAAATCACGGCTGGTAGTGGCGAATTGGTATTGTGGGTCCGGAGTAAACCCCCCCTCCTAATGAACCGATTTCGTTTATTTTTACAACACATATTTACCTGTGGATTAGCACTACGAATACCGAGTTTCGTCGAAATATACCAAAAATCACGGCTGGTAGTGGCGAATTGGTATTGTGGGTCCGGAGTAAACCTCCCCTTCTAATGAACCGATTTAGTTCATTTTTATATCTCACTTTTCTCTCTATATTAACACTACGAATACCAAGTTTCGTTGAAATATAACAAATATTACGGCTGACATAGTCAAATAAGTGTTTTGGGTTCGGGGTAAACCCCCCCTTCCGGTAGACCGACTTTGGTGGTTAACGAACTCGTTCAATCGTTTGCTAATTGAATGCTATATACCAAGTTTCGTGACGAAAAAACAAAAACTCTGGCCGCTATCGTGTTAATATATGCGTGTTATGCATATATATATATATATATATATATATATATATATATATATATATATATATATAGATATATATAAATTTTAACGGGGGTCATTTTCGGTGTCTACTAGGTAGGATCGATAAAGATTTGAAGAAATTTTTCAAAAATTCCGTCATGAGTCCAACCTCAATAGCTACTTTCCTTCGGAGGAAAGTGCTAATAGGGCAATTTTTTTAAATTGAACACTGATAAGAATATTTATTTAAAAAAAACTATATATCAAGAAATTCATATTACTTTTTTTTTAGTGCGGTTCCTCCCTCCCCCATTGGGAGGAAACCTGCTTATGAAGGTAACGCAATCCAGCCGACTAGAAAACTTCATGTTCAGAACCCAGAGATGACGAAAATAACGATGGTTCAAATTTTTATATATATATATATATATATATATATATATATATATATATATATATATAGATTACTATCCCTTTACTAATGGTACTAAGGATATGAACGGACCCACGTTAAGATGAAGAAGTTCCTTTTCTTATTTAATTTGGACTTAACTCTAATAATACATTTTTTTTTAAATGCTTAGCTTTAAATTTTATTTAATATTTTTTAACGATAACATAAAATTGCCTGATTAGCAAATCTTTAGTAGGTATATCTGATTACCTTTGACACCAATGAGTGAGTGGACACAAAAATAAATACACAAACACACACACATTTTGTTTTGATTTGTTAGTATATATTTATTAAGGGCCTTAGATAACAAGAAAATAAGATTGATGGAGTGATCTGGGTTCAATACCCGAAACCCATTCATCATACTAACTAATGGTGGTCCCCCCCCCCCATCTACCTCTACCCGATCTACTCACCATAATGGATCTCCGATCTCCCTCGTCTTTCCATTAATGGAAACCGCAAAAATACTTTTTCATTCGGCGCTTTCAATTTCTTGTTTATTTTTTCGCAATTATCTTCAATCCCTTATCCCGTTTGGAATATACAAAGCTGGGGAAATAGATTCGTCTTAATTTTACTCTCCGAGAAATGATTGGTTCAATATTCGGTTCTCGCTTGACTAAAGCCATATTCTAGTCGGAGAGCTGGTAACGCACGTTTTATGAAGTGTTTTATGCACCTTGAAATTTTGCTGTAATGTACCTCTTGGATAGATAAGAAGGTAGGTTTCCTGGACATACCTTGGAACACCAGGTACTGCGCATAAGGGAAAGGTGCAAACCAATATTGCCCAAAAATAGAGTTTTATTCAGTTATTCGCTATCATTAATGTAAAAAAAATTGCAAATTAAGACAATTTTAAAATGAATAATAAATAAGGCAGGCACTTTTAAGGGGGTTAGGGGCGAGGTTAGCTCCGTGGTAGTTCACTCGACTAATAAACTGACCCAGGTTCAAAACCCGAGTGTGCACTAAAGATTTTTTCTTCTACTGTCATCGTTCGAGGGTTGGATTTGGGGTCCCAGATCGTCCCTAGGCTCACCCAGCCTTTAATAATTAATTAATTAATTAATGGGTACCTGCAAAGGGAAAAATCAGGCGGCCGGAGCATAGTACTGACCACACTATCTCCCTAGTGTGCCGTATGGTCGAGAATCAGATCCCTCTAAAGTATCTGCCCCTCTCGGCCCTTAGTGGCCTGTTACGGGACTGTTTTTTTTTGTTTTTTTTCTTTAAGGGAGTTAAAATGTAAGTAAAAAAAACGATGTAGCTACATAGTTTTCATTTTTAATATTAAATTAAGTTCTTTATTCACGCTGCGATTTTAACAGCGTCTTCAATAAACATATTTGAAAATAATTACAAATGGGCAGAGACTTTTGTGGGGTTTAATTATCAGGAAACATAAAAATAAATGTTGCCTATGATAGACTGCAATACACTGCGTGTAGCCATAAGAGTGAATGAGAGCATCGCGCAGTTGTGGTTACTCTCTGTGCTCTCATTGGTTCTTGCTCACGTGATCTTGTAGCATTACCGGTTTAATCAGATGAGCTATCTGAATCGATCTTTTAAAATACCAGGTCATTCAAAAAGTCCTGTCTTTTTTTGGGGGAAATTATAAATAAATAAATATTTTCAAATAATCACCTTTATTCATCAAAATATCCACCGTTACAGTCGGTAACCTTCTCCCAACGAGATGGTAAAGCCCAAATTCCTTCCTTAAAAAACTGTTGATTTTTACTGCAAAAATAAGTGGTCAGTTCGTGAATTAGGTTGTCACGGTCTTGAAAACATTTCTGTCTCAGATTGTTGTCGAGATCTCGGAATAGGTGATAATCAGTGGGTGACAGGTCAGGGGAATATGGTGGGTGAGGCAAAACTTCCCAGCCTATTTCTGTCAATTTTTCAAATTTCTGTCAAAAATTGACAGAAATAGGCTGGGAAGTTTTGCCTCACCCACCATATTCCCCTGACCTGTCACCCACTGATTATCACCTATTCCGAGATCTCGACAACAATCTGAGACAGAAATGTTTTCAAGACCGTGACAACCTAATTCACGAACTGACCACTTATTTTTGCAGTAAAAATCAACAGTTTTTTAAGGAAGGAATTTGGGCTTTACCATCTCGTTGGGAGAAGGTTACCGACTGTAACGGTGGATATTTTGATGAATAAAGGTGATTATTTGAAAATATTTATTTATTTATAATTTCCCCCCAAAAAACGACAGGACTTTTTGAATGACCTGGTATCTATCTTTTTAAAACAATATATCGATTTTTTTTTTTTTTTTTTTTTTTTAATCGATATTTTTTTTTAATGCCATAAAATGATTCAAAAGATTTAAATACTTAATCTCGCCTCATTTATATTATTTAACTAAAGAAGAAATTTACAGAACAATGTCCTATTTCCAATAAAAGACTTTTAATACAACAATAACATTATAGGTGCTAATGACCACCCACAGTAGTAGATGCACCAAAATAAAAAAAAATAAAAAAAAATAAAAATAACATTATACAACCACTCAATACCTTCCATTTAACCAACTACAGGGAAGAAGGGAATATAATAAAAATAAGGTTTCAAACTGTGTTCTTAATTTGTATTAACATTTTTATCTATTAGTATTATTTTATTAAATTGTGATGACTAAATGAAGGGTATTAATTAATAATACCAACAGGTGAAGAATAACCTTTCAAAACTTCAAACTTTACATTTATTTCTCCATCACAACGTTTCGGACACACTGGTCCATCTTCAGGGGATCTACAATAGTATATTAATTACAGATATTACATCCCCCAAAACCATTTACTAAATTTTAAACTCACCATGTCCTGTTAATTACTACAGTTACACTTAATCAGTCATGAAATAAATAAAAATGATTCTTGTAAGGAACCAAGTCAATTAAACACTCATTATCACAGCCATATTAGAAGACTTTATCAACCTACCTAGGCCTATTATATTTTGTATAACTAAAAATTAAATTAAAACATTAAGATTGAATGTTAATGGCTGATTAAGTGTAACTGTAGTAATTAACAGGACATGGTGAGTTTAAAATTATGACAATAAAATTTAGTAAATGGTTTTTGGAGGATGTAATATCTGTAATTAATATACTACTGTAGATCGCCTGAAGATGGACCAGTGTGTCCAAAATGTAAAGTTTGAAGTTTTGAAGGGTTATTCTTCACCTGTTGGTATTATTTTATTAAATTTTTTTTCGCATGTCATAAACATATATATGTAATATATTAATACGATGTAACAGTAGTAGTTTCATACTATTTTTGATAACATTTTTCTACTTTTAGGTTCCATATATATTTTTTTTGATATTCTCAAGTATTCAAAACGACCTATTTAGTTCAATTCTTGGTAGTGATGGGTGAATGTGAGTCGATTCGAATCTAAATGAAATACGAATTTCGTTAGTAACTGTAAATAATCGTGAAATCGATCCATATCGAAGATCGATCTCTTGAGCCTAGACGATCGATCTCTTGAGCCTAGAAGATCGATCGCTTGAATCGATCTGAAATTGCCGATCTTTTTTGTGGATAGATATTTCCATTTCGGTTTGAATCGATTCAAATGATCGATGGATATTCGAAAAATCGTCCGTCACTACTCCAGTGGACACGTGAAAAATAGGTCTAGTCTGTGGACGTCTAGTGCTCACTGCCTGGGCAAGATGTTCAAAACCTGTCCTCATTCCTTTTCAACTTATGGAATAAATAAAGATTCCTTAAGTGCTTCGAACCACCCAAAAACTCTTAAAGTCACTCCATTCCTTTATTCCTGGATAAGAACTTGGAAGGATCTCGCATTTATAGAGAAATTACTGTATCCGATTCCTGCCAGGGTTCGAACCCCTGCAGCTGGTCGTGTTTCTTCATCTTTGTTGACCGTTGAAAAGATTCCCTGCACCCCGATGGATGTTTAGGAATGATGGCAACCTTTAAATACACCGGCCCTAAAAGCAAAGATGTAGATCCACCGTGAATGATTAAAAAAATAAATAACGCCAAACTCTTCGAATAAATGAATCGCATGATCTTATAAATATCAGGGAGATTTTGGAATCAATCTAGAACTCCTGGGATCACTCTATTGGTTGAATCATATACAATTTCTTGAAAATCACAAGCATTCCCTAACGATGAGGATCAAATCAATCCAATGATTCACACCTACTCCGTATCTTATGAATTTATATCCCCAGCAATCATAAATCCGAAACGTTCCTCCACTGCCTCAGCCCCATCCAATGGGAATAACCAAGTTCCTACACCGACCGGACCCCTTGGGAGTCTAAATCCATTTTCTAAATTAGTTTTAAACATGGCAAGTTTTGGAGTAATTGATAAGTTGTTATGTTTCTTGTTGAAAACTTCTCTAAACCCCTCTATTTTACGGACGAACAAACTTCCAAAGTGAAAACTTTATAAGATCCGCATTAGAAACGCAATCTGGTAATGAAGATTTCACTTATGGATATTTCACTTGCAACATTACTATATAATCTTTAATTATATTTATCTTTTGAAACCTGGCAAGGAAAGTAAATCCTGCCCAACATCTTACAATTTTTTCTATTTTTAATTACTAATTACCTGGATAATAATTATTTAAAACATAATTAAATTATTTTAGTTCCTGGAATCCTGGATTTTCCTAAGTTTAAACGAATGAAACACAGAACTTTAATATTAGTATTTATTAGCGTCCAATTTGTTTTCAAGTTATATGCATCAGCTGGAAACTTGACCTGTTAGCGCATTCCCTCTATCCCTATAGAAAAATGATTATATATATATATATATATATATATATATATATATATATGTGTGTGTGTGTGTGTGTGTGTGTGTGTGTGTGTGTGTTAAATATTTTGTATCGACCTATGTGTTCTTTAGTTGGGATGAGACTCTACACAAGACAGATTCTGAGAAGTGGGACAGTACATCATTGAAACCAGAAGGCTTGCAGAGAAAATAAACG
>OX328129.1:75775645-75800645 GCA_946811695.1 Gonocerus acuteangulatus | reverse complement strand
ATAACGGGTTCCCGCATAACCGAGGGCTGCAAGATCTATTGTGCCTATGTTATTGCTAGATTAGATTGGATAACGGGTGCCCGGATAACCGAGGAACCGCACCGAGGGCTGCAAGATCTATTGTGCCTATGTTATTGCTAGATTAGATTTGATAACGGGTGCCCGGATAACCGAGGAACCGCACCGAGGGCTGCAAGATCTATTGTGCCTATGTTATTGCTAGATTAGATTGGATAACGGGTGCCCGGATAACTGAGGAACCGCACCGAGGGCTGCAAGATCTATTGTGCCTATGTTATTGCTAGATTAGATTTGATAACGGGTGCCCGGATAACCGAGGAACCGCACCGAGGGCTGCAAGATCTATTGTGCCTATGTTATTGCTAGATTAGATTTGATAACGGGTGCCCGGATAACCGAGGAACCGCACCGAGGGCTGCAAGATCTATTGTGCCTATGTTATTCCTAGATTAGATTTGATAACGGGTGCCCGGATAACCGAGGAACCGCACCGAGGGCTGCAAGATCTATTGTGCCTATGTTATTGCTAGATTAGATTGGATAACGGGTGCCCGGATAACCGAGGGCTGCAAGATCTATTGTGCCTGTGTTATTGCTAGATTAGATTGGATAACGGGTTCCCGCATAACCGAGGGCTGCAAGATCTATTGTGCCTATGTTATTGCTAGATTAGATTGGATAACGGGTGCCCGGATAACCGAGGAACCGCACCGAGGGCTGCAAGATCTATTGTGCCTATGTTATTGCTAGATTAGATTTGATAACGGGTGCCCGGATAACCGAGGAACCGCACCGAGGGCTGCAAGATCTATTGTGCCTATGTTATTGCTAGATTAGATTGGATAACGGGTGCCCGGATAACTGAGGAACCGCACCGAGGGCTGCAAGATCTATTGTGCCTATGTTATTGCTAGATTAGATTTGATAACGGGTGCCCGGATAACCGAGGAACCGCACCGAGGGCTGCAAGATCTATTGTGCCTATGTTATTGCTAGATTAGATTTGATAACGGGTGCCCGGATAACCGAGGAACCGCACCGAGGGCTGCAAGATCTATTGTGCCTATGTTATTGCTAGATTAGATTGGATAACGGGTGCCCGGATAACCGAGGGCTGCAAGATCTATTGTGCCTGTGTTATTGCTAGATTAGATTGGATAACGGGTTCCCGCATAACCGAGGGCTGCAAGATCTATTGTGCCTATGTTATTGCTAGATTAGATTGGATAACGGGTGCCCGGATAACCGAGGAACCGCACCGAGGGCTGCAAGATCTATTGTGCCTATGTTATTGCTAGATTAGATTTGATAACGGGTGCCCGGATAACCGAGGAACCGCACCGAGGGCTGCAAGATCTATTGTGCCTATGTTATTGCTAGATTAGATTGGATAACGGGTGCCCGGATAACTGAGGAACCGCACCGAGGGCTGCAAGATCTATTGTGCCTATGTTATTGCTAGATTAGATTTGATAACGGGTGCCCGGATAACCGAGGAACCGCACCGAGGGCTGCAAGATCTATTGTGCCTATGTTATTGCTAGATTAGATTTGATAACGGGTGCCCGGATAACCGAGGAACCGCACCGAGGGCTGCAAGATCTATTGTGCCTATGTTATTCCTAGATTAGATTTGATAACGGGTGCCCGGATAACCGAGGAACCGCACCGAGGGCTGCAAGATCTATTGTGCCTATGTTATTGCTAGATTAGATTGGATAACGGGTGCCCGGATAACCGAGGGCTGCAAGATCTATTGTGCCTGTGTTATTGCTAGATTAGATTGGATAACGGGTTCCCGCATAACCGAGGGCTGCAAGATCTATTGTGCCTATGTTATTGCTAGATTAGATTGGATAACGGGTGCCCGGATAACCGAGGAACCGCACCGAGGGCTGCAAGATCTATTGTGCCTATGTTATTGCTAGATTAGATTTGATAACGGGTGCCCGGATAACCGAGGAACCGCACCGAGGGCTGCAAGATCTATTGTGCCTATGTTATTGCTAGATTAGATTGGATAACGGGTGCCCGGATAACTGAGGAACCGCACCGAGGGCTGCAAGATCTATTGTGCCTATGTTATTGCTAGATTAGATTTGATAACGGGTGCCCGGATAACCGAGGAACCGCACCGAGGGCTGCAAGATCTATTGTGCCTATGTTATTGCTAGATTAGATTTGATAACGGGTGCCCGGATAACCGAGGAACCGCACCGAGGGCTGCAAGATCTATTGTGCCTATGTTATTGCTAGATTAGATTTGATAACGGGTGCCCGGATAACCGAGGAACCGCACCGAGGCCTGCAAGATCTATTGTGCCTATGTTATTGCTAGATTAGATTTGATAACGGGTGCCCGGATAACCGAGGAACCGCACCGAGGCCTGCAAGATCTATTGTGCCTATGTTATTGCTAGACTAGATTTGATAACGGGTGCCCGGATAACCGAGGAACCGCACCGAGGGCTGCAAGATCTATTGTGCCTATGTTATTGCTAGACTAGATTTGATAACGGGTGCCCGGATAACCGAGGAACCGCACCGAGGGCTGCAAGATCTATTGTGCCTATGTTATTGCTAGATTAGATTTGATAACGGGTGCCCGGATAACCGAGGAACCGCACCGAGGCCTGCAAGATCTATTGTGCCTATGTTATTGCTAGATTAGATTTGATAACGGGTGCCCGGATAACCGAGGAACCGCACCGAGGCCTGCAAGATCTATTGTGCCTATGTTATTGCTAGACTAGATTTGATAACGGGTGCCCGGATAACCGAGGAACCGCACCGAGGCCTGCAAGATCTATTGTGCCATTGTTATTGCTAACAATGTTCCAACATAAAGTTCATCTGTAGAATTTTCAACTTCTTTTTCCCCCTTTATAATGAGCTCCCAATTTTTATTTACCCTTTATTTTTCAATATTTTTTATAGAGTTCTAGTCAATTTGCTCTATATATTTTCAACTTTTGTTCTTTCAATTTATAATTACAGAGTTACTACTTATTATTTAAGCTTTTCTTATCAATGTTTATATTTTTTTTGGGTATTGTTTAGTAAATATTTTCAATTTTTTATTCCATATTTCATTATAAATAGTTAAATTTATATTTACATATTTACTATTTTATTTTACATGAACATCCGTTCCATAGAATTCATTATTAATTGCATACGCTATGAACACAGTTTTAACATTTTTTTATTTCATTCATACACAATACATAAATTGAGTACAATATCTTAATTATTAATTGAAATAGTTATATATTTCTTTGTTTTGTTTTTCAGGTAAGACTCGTTATTTTGCTGAAAAGAACTGTTGGTTATTTGTAAGTATACACCGACCAAACGAACCCTTATAACTCTAGTGCTATTAATAAAGTAATAGAAGCAATAAATAGTAGGTTTTGATTTGTGAAAAATATAAAATTAAACCTCCAAGAGAAGAAAAATTTTAGGGGTCACAGCGGAAAACTGAAATCCTAAGCGGAAAACTGAAATCCTAAGCGGAAAACTGAAATCCTAAGCGGAAATATCCTAAGCCTTCTCAACGTTCAGTCTAGGATATCACTCTCTACAGAGGGAGGAATCACGCTAAAACGATTCATTCAGTTGAAACGTTTTCCAAACGTTTAACGTCCATCTAATCTAAAAAATGTAAATTATGGTTGGGGGGTAAAGAAGTGATAAAAAAAAAAAAAAAAATGTGATTAATAGACATAAAACATTTTCTTCGTGAATATTAGATAGTTAGCCGTCGAGGGGATAAGCAAAGATAGAATAGTTGAGATTCTTCTAAAAAAACCTCAATACGATTTGTTTTTTTAAATCCATATTCTGGACGTTTCGGCTACTCTTTGGTAGCCTTCGTCAGCTAAAATGGCAAGAAACAAAGAAAAAAAAACAGAAATTAATACACAGAAATTAATACAAAGGAAAAACAGAAATTAATACACAGAAATTAATACAAAGAAAAAACAGAAATTAATACAAAGAAAAAACAGAAATTAATACAAAGAAAAAACAGAAATTAATACAAAGAAAAAACAGAAATTAATACACAGAAATTAATACAAAGAAAAAACAGAAATTAATACAAATAAAAAACAGAAATTAATACACAGAAATTAATACAAATAAAAAACAGAAATTAATACACAGAAATTAATACAAATAAAAAACAGAAATTAATGCACAGAAATTAATACAAAGAAAAAACAGAAATTAATACACAGAAATTAATACAAAGAAAAAACAGAAATTAAAACACAGAAATTAATAAAAGAAAAAACAGAAATTAATACAAAGAAAAAACAGAAATTAATACACAGAAATTAATACAAAGAAAAAACAGAAATTAATACACAGAAAAAAATTTATAAGTGAGATAAATGACAGGTCTATAAATACAATTCAACTTATTATAAAAGAACAATTTGTTGTTAACAGATTAGAAAAATTATGGTATTAATAAACACTTTAAGTGAACATTAGTGTATTAATTTTTTTTTCTGTGTATTAATTTCTGTTTTTTTTTTTCTTGGTTTCTTGTCATTTTAGCTGACGAAGGCTACCAAAGAGTAGCCGAAACGTCCTGAATATAGATTTTTTACAAAAATCGTATTCAGGTTTATTTTTAGCCGAATCCCAACTATTCCATGTTTGCTTATAACGTTTTCAGATCTTGACATATTTTCTGAAGTATCCAACCGAAAACGGTTGGGAAATCGTGGTAAGTGGAATGTGACTATTCGAAAGCTTGCTATGTTCTGTACAAAGGGTGCTTGAAACTTCAAAAGTGTTAGATTCATTGCTTTGATCGGGTTTTGTGTTTTTTCTTTGTTTCCTCGGTCATTTATTGCTTGTTATTATTTTAATTAATTTTAGCAGTAACATTATTTGGCCAGTAAAACGAGAAACAATTTTTGGTTGTTTGTCACTGATCTTTCCGAGAGGTGGTAGAAGAGGCCAAAATCTAACTAAAGGCGTCTAAAATCTAACCTTTCTTCCAAAATTTAATCAGAGTAGGTTTTATAATTTTTCACAAGTATTTATTTTATTGCATTAAATAATGTATCATCAAAATTAACGCTACCTCATAATTTTTAGCAGTTATGGCACGGTTCCCGTCATACTATATGTTATTCATCAATCTATAAGTAATCAAAGGACCAGTGTCAACAAACAGATAACCTAGAGATAACCCGCTATCTACAGGTTACCAGTAACAGGAGTTTAACCAGTGCAGGTTAAAATTCGTTGTCATTTGGAAACACCCATTATATTAGCGAGCATTCCCGAGAAGTGTCCTGATTGGGGATGCTGATGGGTGAGGAGGCTGTACAAGGGTTCGGGATATTATTACCTCGGATGGACCATCACCAGGGCGTAAACACTATGAGGGACGAAGTTTATTTCTAGTAATTCAAGGTCTGCCACCATAGTTGTGTCGTCCTAGCAACGCATGCTGCCTAGGCGTGAATGCTCTCTTTATAACCAAATAAAAATTCAAACCCCTCTAAAAATGCTTAAAAAAATATAATAATAACAAAAAAACTTTCTCAGCGAGTGTTTACGTTCTAAAGGTCCATGCAAAATTTCAAATTTTCCATGGCTGGGGGATGATAGGTTAGTGAGTGAGTGGTTTGGGCTGGGGGATGAAAGGTTAGTGAGTGAGTGAGTGGTTTGGGCTGGGGGATGATAGGTCAGTGAGTGAGTAAGTGGTTTGGGCTGGGGGATGATAGGTCAGTGAGTGAGTGAGTGGTTTGGGCTGGGGGATGATAGGTCAGTGAGTGAGTGAGTGGTTTCAGCTGGGGGATGATAGGTCAGTGAGTGAGTGAGTGGTTTCAGCTGGGGGATGATAGGTCAGTGAGTGAGTGAGTGGTTTGGGCTGGGGGATGATAGGTCAGTGAGTGAGTGAGTGGTTTGGGCTGGGGGATGATAGGTCAGTGAGTGAGTGAGTGGTTTGGGCTGGGGGATGATAGGTCAGTGAGTGAGTGAGTGGTTTGGGCTGGGGGATGATAGGTCAGTGAGTGAGTGAGTGCTTTGGGCTGGGGGATGATAGGTCAGTGAGTGAGTGAGTGGTTTGGGCTGGGGGATGATAGGTCAGTGAGTGAGTGAGTGCTTTGGGCTGGGGGATGATAGGTCAGTGAGTGAGTGAGTGGTTTCAGCTGGGGGATGATAGGTTAGTGAGTGAGTGAGTGGTATTTGACAAATATACAGTAGATTTATTCGAGACTTTGAAAATCAAGAAGTTCCTGTGTTTTGTTTTTATTTTGGTTAGAGGTTTCTTATATCGTCGCTACAAATGCAAAGTATCGAATGTGAAAATCACCACTTTTCAGAGTGGAAAAGTATTTATTCATAACTTTTTTTTTGGACAGTCAAATATTCGGCAGATTTGACCTTTTGATAGTGGACTACCTTCCCTTTAAAAGAGTGATCTAAGATTCAAGAATTTGACGTACACAAGTCCAGCAGAAATTAGTAAAGATTGAAAATGAAAGATACATTTTTTCACATTCAATACTTTGCATTTGTATCGACGATATATAGTTTTTTTTTTTTTTTTTTTTTTTTTTTTTTTTTTTTTTTTTTTTTAACGGCGCATCTACATCTTGGCATCTACATCTTGACGATATATAGTTTACACAATTCAATGGTTTTTGGTTTTAGCAATTCAATCGTGACACTGGGGCGCTCAGCACTTCCTGTGAATCGGACTTTAGTATGTTAAAATATAAAGTAGAACTGCTAATAACCTCCCTGGAGGATGGAGTTTACAGGAAGGAGAGAGGTTTCATAATGAAGGTATATCTGTGGTAGGAGAGGCCGAAAATCGATACTCTACGCTAAGCTCCATTTATCGATAGTGGAAGGTGAGCCTGCGGTAATTCGTTTTCGAGGGTTGGTAGCCCTGGGGGATTGTGCGGACCCCCCCCCCCTCTCCCCCTATTATATTCTCCGATATATATACACACTAG
This sequence comes from Gonocerus acuteangulatus, assembly GCA_946811695.1. Classification (NCBI taxonomy): domain Eukaryota; kingdom Metazoa; phylum Arthropoda; class Insecta; order Hemiptera; family Coreidae; genus Gonocerus; species Gonocerus acuteangulatus. Next base: position 75,793,635 of record OX328129.1, on the reverse strand, counting down.
TTTATATACTGCTTTGCGGGAAACCTGTATAGTTTATATTCACCAAGCTATCTCATGGATTTGGAATCAACGGGATATTCCTGTTTCTCCTTGACTTTATGTCATTTAGGATGCTTCATGGGTCATATTTACAGGTCTTATAAACAATAAAAAAAAAAAAAATAGCTCAGAAAAATGGTAGCATTCGGTGTGAGTAGTCCACAAGATCTACTACGGTCGTATTTTCTGAAGGAATGTGCTAAAATACACGTGCAACCGAAAATTACCCACGTTAAAATTTACATGTTTATACATATATATATATATATATATATATATATATATATATATTATTATTATTTATATGATTTTCGAGCTAGCAACTAGGCGATTAGCTCTACAAACACGTAGAGTGCAGACAAAACAAAAGGTCTAGCATATAAAAAATAAAACATTTAAATAAAAAATTAAATAACTGAATCTATCAACTATACAAGACAAAAAAAAAAAGGCAGAAAGAGAAAAAAAATAGAATAATAAAAATATCAAACATAAAGGCAACTATAAAATAAAAAACAGATAAGTAATAAATTATTTTTAATAAACTAAATCTTTTCCCTTTATTTTGTACAAATAAAATTGAATTATAAAATTAATTTTAGCATACTTTTTTCATACTACATTCCTTCGTAAATTTTTATGTGTTTTAAAAAGTCTGCGGGCTACCATCTGTCAAAAGTTCGTACATATCATGTGGTATGTTGATGTTTTCACGTTTCCTGCAGTCTGTTAGTAAGTGTTTTACTGTTAATATCTCATTGCATTCTGTACATACTGGTATGTCTTGTTTTGTCATTAAGTAAGAATGAGTTAGTAGTGAATGTCCTATTCTAAGTCTTGTAAGGACTACTTCTTCTCTCCGGCAGCTTCTATAGCTGGAGTTCCAATGTATATATATATATATATATATATATATATATATATATATATATATATGTACAGGGGTGAGGTTAACTCAGTGGTAGAGCACTGGACTAATATGCTGGAGGAACTGTGCGCAGTAAAGATTTGATCTCCTAGTGTCTTCGTTTTTCGGTTGGACTCGGAGTCCCAGACCATCCCTAGGATCACTCAGCCTTTATTTGATTTATTAATGGGTACCTGCAACGGGAAAATTCAGGCGGCCTGAGCATAATCATGACCACACTATCTCTCTAGTGTGCCGTATGGTCAAGAATCAGACACCTCTCTCTGGTGTGAATATCTGTCAGCCAATATAGGCCAGCACCACAGCAATTCATATTACAGCCGACAGAGGCCAGCAGAAGCCTGCGAGTAGATAGTTCTTATCAAAGAAAGGCCAGCGCTCCTTAGTTAGACAGTGACTGTTGATATAAAATTGAAATAAACTGCATTACATGATTATATAATGATGTAAAGTCATCAATGAGTTCGAGTTATTCTAATTATCAAGAGCATCAACAGATATATTTGAGACATTATTGAAAATGGCTGTCGATTCAAAATGGACGTCAGAATCTGAATGGTTCAGTGTACCCAATTTTTCTTGAATAAAACTTTTGACCAAATTTTGAAATTTGACTATTTTGACCTAGCCTAGGAGATTTCCCGTAACCAGGCCTAGCTGTGTGCCAAATGTGGTCAAAATCGGCCAAACGGTATGGATTTGTATAAGGAACAAACTGATAAACGGACAAACAGACAGACACGTGATTTTTATATACATAGATATTGTCCCGTAAGGCCTCGTTCACTCTGGAGCGATATACAATACACTACATATCGTCGATGCAAATGCAGAGTAACGAATTTGAAAAAATGCGTTGTCAATCTTTACTAATTTCTGCTGGACTTATGTACGGCAAATTCTTGAATCTTATATCACTCTATTAAAGGGAAAGTATTCCACTAGCAAAAGGTCAAATCTGCCGAATATTTGACGGTCCAACAAAAAGTTATGGATAAATGCTTTTCCACTCTGAAAAATGTTGATTTTCATATTCGATACTCTGCATTTGTAGCGACGATATTGTAAGCGATATGCGATAAGCGACACGCACAGACAAAATAGTTAAAATATAATGGGAGGCGATAACAAAGATTCACAGCATGTCGCAAGCGACATATCTCTCGAAGTGCCGCTTGTCGGTCTCTCCAGCGATTAGTTTCTTGCGATATTATGATCTGCGAACATATCAGGATGAAGAGAAGACAGTTCTGTGATTTCTTTCATTAATTTAGCGAAAGTTCGCCGCCCCCATCAAATATCAACCCTTGTGAACATAATTTTATATAAAATGAGTTTCTGAGTCTTTTAAATTACCTTAAATGTCTCTTCCAATTTCTTTACTTAAACCCGGGGATCCGGAGATTACGCGGGAAAAGATGCCCCCAGCTATCAGTCTCCACCAATAGGAAGGCTGGAAGAAGGGGAGGTTTCAAATTCAATATCACTAAGGAAAGGGGCTGTTGAGGGTTCGATTGCTAACCCCACCTTCTTCAAGATCCTATTTCACCCTACCTACCTACCTACCTACCCCATCCCATGTCGAGAATATATCTCTAAATCTCACAGCCAAGCAAAATAGAATCTGTTCCCTAAAATCACAATTCATATAGATAACAATTAACCACAACAGAATATAAACAATCGATCGTTTTATCAGATAAGAAGATCTGATAAAAGATTGATCGTAAAGATAGTGGATGTAGTGTAGACATTATGAGCAAGTGCCGGCTGCCGACACAGCACCCTGAAGTGGACACACATAATCAGACATTCTGCTGTTGCATATCAAGCACTTAGAATCCTGCAGAAAGTGTGTAGTCCCACTGTATTTACACTTTAATACTGTGGCGCCGGTGTTACCTCTCGCTCCGGTTATCTGTTCACCAAAACGCATTATTGGGACCCTTCTGTCAACACCTCAAGATCCCAATAAGTGGTGACCCCGACGTGATTTGGTACGCAACCTTCTGTCGACCTCCCAAGATCCTAATAAATATAATAACATAATATAACTTACGAGTTGATATCTTCAAGCCTTTGGATTGGAAAAACTCTGTAATCCTGGACGCATGACTAATGGATTGAATCTATGATAGAGCGAAGACCAGTTTCTTCCATTGCCAGTCATCCTCATGTGATTCAGCTCATTTTTACAACACTTCTTTCTCATGAGTTACCCACGACGTATGCCGCGTTTCGTTTCAATACAGCAGAAATTACGACCAGTATGAGTACATTAGGAATTTAAGTCCGGAGTAAACCCCCCCCCCCTTCTAATGAACCGATTTAGTTTATTTTTACAACACATATTTAACTGTAGATTACCACCACCGACTTTGGTGGTTAACGAACTCGTTCAATCGTTTGCTAATTGAATGCTATATACCAAGTTTCGTGACAAAAAAACAAAAACTCTGGCCGCTATCGTGTTAACAGATATATATATATATATATATATATATATATATATATATATATATATATACATATATACACACACAAATTTTAACGGGGGTCATTTCGGTGTCTACTAAGTAGGATCGATAAAGATTTGAAGAAATTTTTCAAAAATTCCGTCATGAGTCCAACCTCAATAGCTACTTTCCTTCGGAGGAAAGTGCTAAAAGGAGAATAATGCAAGAGGTAGACCCAACACGGACAAGCTTATTTAGTATGCAACTACATTTTCAGACATCATTCGGGCAAACCTAAACTGAAGGGGGCACCTACATTGGTCCCGATCCGATCTGTTAGCCACCGACTGTCGGAAGGAAAACAAACACATGCATCTCAATGGTGGTGCCTACTTTGGTCCCGACCCGATTCACGCCTTTTCAAACTTGTTTGTTTCTAGACCGATTTCGGACCGACGACGCAAAATGGCGCCAAACGACATATTGTGTTTCAAAAAGGTCCTCTACATCTTAACCAATTTCAATGCATTTTTTTTTTTTTTTTTTTTTTTTTAAATGAAAGCTATTAAAATTTAGAACAACTTTGTCGATTCACTAGCGTGTGCTGAGAGATAACAAGGCTTCGACGGCTGTCAGGAACGTGCTTCAAGACCACTTCTTGATTTTTTTTTCACCATTTCTTCCTTCGTTTCATAGGAAGGGTCGGCATGAAGACAGAAATGTAAGATAAAACTGAAGAGAACAAGGCTACGACAGGAGGTTTAGACGTGGTGTAATTGGAGACAGTGGAGTCGGAGCTGACTCTCCAAAAGCTGTTGGAGTCTGGAGAAATTTCCGTCACGTACCCTTAGTCTCTCTCCAAGTCCTATCCAATTTCCATGAAATTCAAGGCCTTCTCTATCTTGCATTGGTGGTCAGGAATACACCAAGGTGGACCACTGGGTCCTATTCTATTTACGCTTGATAATGTTTTTAACACTAGATTTATCAGACCTGGTACTGGTATAAACGTGAATAACAACAAGTATATTTTTTGCTAATATATATAAAGTAACATTATGTCCTGTGTTCTCTACTTATAGCTAAAAAAGTCATAACATAATTTAGGAGAGAACATGTTATATGTAGTAGGAATTTTAATTGAAATTGCACGACCAGTCAAAATGACTGATCTGGTAAATCTAGTGTTAAACATTGGACACTAGTTTTACAAGAATATCGATTCGGCTAATATCTGTGCTATCGTGAGTAATCACACCAAAATCGAGAGATGATTATTTTTCTGATATTTTAGTCATCAAAATCTGATATTTTATTTTAATGTCTAAAGTTTGTACTTTCTCGTCAATAGACAATATCTGCAGGACTTTGCTCAGGTGAAAAGGAAGTTTATTCTAAAAAAAAATATATATATTTTAAACAACTTAAAAATCATGGTCTCAGACTTCAGAATATTCCATAAGAGCTTGCAATGCACGTTTCATGAAGTGTTTCATGCACCTTGAAATATTGCTAGAATGTACCTCTTGGGTAGATAAGAAGGTAAATATGTGTTGGCTAGACTTACCGTGGAACACCCAGGTACTGTGCATTGGGGAAAGGTGCAAAACATATTGCACAAAAATAATGTTTTATAAGTTAAATAAGTATAAGTAACTATCTTTAATGTAAAATTAAGGCAAAGTAAAAAATGGCAGAGTGAATAAAACACCCGTTTAACGTAAGAATAAAAACAACTTTATTAGCCCCCTTTATGGTTTCTGCTTTGTTTATTATTCATTGTAAAATTGTCTTAATTTTACATTAAAGCTAGTTGGCTTCTGAATAAAACACTATTTTTGGGTAATGGTTATTTGCAGCTTTCCCCTATGCGCAGTACATGGTGTTCTATGTACATATATATACCTTCTTAGCTACCCAAGAGGTACATTATAGCAAAATTTCAAGGTGCATAAAACATTACGGAAACGTGCGATACCAGCTCTTGGACTCTAACAAAATAGCGACTAAAATTTTTGCTGTTTCGCCACGAGACTTGATATATATAACAAATGATTTAACGAGTTCGTTAATCAGCAAAATCGGTTGGTCTGAAAGGAGGGGGTTTAGTCCGTACCCACATTGTGGATATACCAGGAACATACATTGTGGGTAATTTTTGTCATATTGCTACAAACCTCAAATAATATTAAAGATCTGTCGTTATGACAACCGAAATCGGTTCATCTAAAGAGGGTATTTTCTCAAATTTTCAAAAGTATTTCTAAGTAATTAGTTTGCCTCTGTGGCGTAGGGAAGTGGTGACCCCATCGCCCAGCCTTCGGGTTGCAATGGCCACTGGTCCTCCAGGTTGGGGGAACACATACACTAACACACACGCAGTACACTAATAACAGCACACTACACACACCCCCACACTACAGACAAAGGACACCTACAATACACACCCTAGGGTCACCTCCCCTAGGTAGCCGCCCCTGATGGGGGAGCCAGTCGGGAGGCTCTGAGGAGGCAGCCCCTCCACTTGACTCGGGGGCAATCGGCTGATAACCCATTACCCTTAAACAACTTTATTATGAAACCTCAACGAGAAGATGCCGGATTGACACAAGGTAACAGACCCAGGAACCGCCAAAAGGACATAACAATTGGACATTGGAACATTTTATCACTTTATAGACCCGGAGGACTGAAAGCCCTCTTGGAACAAATTGACAGTTATAAAATTGACCTCACTGCAGTTCAGGAAGTTCGGTGGACAGGAACAGGAATCCTAGAAAAAAGATATCATACAATTTATTACAGCTGTCATAGTAGAACCCATACACTGGGAACAGGGTTTATTGTAAGAGGGAGAATGAGAGAAAAAGTTATAGATTATGCTGCTGTAAGTCCCAGACTCTGTAGACTACGGCCCAAAGGATTATTCTATAATATAAGTCTGATTAATTGCCATGCTCCTACAGAAGATTCTAACGAGGAGGAGAAAGAGGAATTTTATGATGCGCTGGAAAAAGAGCTCGACTTGTGCCCACAAAGCGATGTAAAAATATTGCTCGGGGACTTCAATGCTAAAGTTGGCCAAGAAGAAATATATAGACCTACCATTGGTAGATGGAGCCTTCATGAAGAAAGTAATGAAAATGGAAAAAGGCTAATAAACTTTGCAGCGTCAAGAAATTTGGTCATTGGAAGTACATTGTTTCCAAATAAAAGGATATATAAAAGTACCTGGAGAGCTCCAGATGGCAGAACGTTTAACCAAATTGACCATCTATTAATATCGTCTCGCCATAAATCCAACCTCATTAGCACCAGAACCTTTCGCGGAGCCAATATGGATCCAGATCATTATTTGGTGATCTCCAAAATACGAGCAAGGATCTCCAATAGCCGTACAGTAAGGAAGAAAGCTAGCAAGAGCATTAATGTAAATAAGCTAAAGGATCCGGAAACTCGTCAAAGATATGAGGAAAAGTTCAGCCTCCAGATGCGCAACTTAGGAAGGGACAGGTGCAATGATGTTGAACAAGAAGAGGAATGGAGAATTCTGGCAGAAGCAACTAAAAAGGCTGCGGAAGAGGAATTGGGGAGGGAAGTCGGAACTACCAGGAATGAGTGGTTTGATACAGAGTGCCAGTTAGCTACGGATGCGAAGAACAAAGCCTACAAATCGATTCCTGCGCCGGGAGGAAAAGAGAACCCTTAAAAGAAAGAAGAAAGCCTGGGAGAGGAAAAAGCTAGAGGAAATTGAGGAGCTATGGCAGGCAAAGGATAATAGACTTTTCTATCGCAGAGTAAATCAGGAAAGAGCTGATTTTAAACCAACGTCTATTCTCTGCAAGAGTGAAGATGGCATATTACTCACCAAAAAAGAGGAAATCCTCCAGAGATGGGTGCGTCACTTTGATGGGCTACTTAATAACTCTACGAATACAGGCGCTGGAGGGGATGTTATGCTGGGAGATCATCAGAGTGTCAACTATGATGAGAAAGATGAGACGGAACCCCCTCCGGATTTTGAAGAAGTTCTGGAGATCATCAATAGGATGAAGAATAATAAGAGTCCAGGAATAGATGGCATATCTATAGAACTATTTAAATATGGAGGAGAGGATTTGTACAAAACTCTGCATAATCTGATTGTCCAGATTTGGACGGATGAAACCATGCCTATAGAATGGACAAAAGCAGTAATTTGCCCAATCTTTAAGAAGGGTGATCGGCTGGAATGTAAGAATTACAGAGGTATATCTCTTCTACCCTCCGCGTATAAAATTCTATCTGAAATCCTCTATAACCGACTGTACCCTCATGCTGAACAAGTTGTAGGAAAATACCAGACTGGCTTTAGGAGAGGTAAATCGACAGTAGATCAGATCTTTGCTCTGAGGATTCTCATGGAAAGAGGAATAGAATATAACATGACAACCTATCACCTTTTCGTAGACTTTAAGAATGCCTATGATAGTATTAATCGCCAGAAGATATATGACACACTAGAGGCTTTTGGCATACCTAGAAAGCTTATTCGCCTTGTTAAGATGACCATGCAAGAGACAAGAAATGTCGTTAGGATACAAGGAGAGTGCTCTAGTGAGTTTCGTGCTGATAGGGGTCTGCAACAGGGTGATGGGTTGGCTTGTCTTCTGTTCATTTTGGGGCTTGAAAAAGTAATACGAGACTCAGGAATACAGACAACATCAACAATTATCGATCGAAGCGACCAGCTCTTGGGCTTTGCGGATGATGTTAATGTTGTAGCTAGATCGAAAAGTGAATTAAAGAATGCCTTTATAGCACTCCAGAGAGCAGCTTCGCTTCTCGGCCTCGAGGTGAATGAGGCAAAAACAAAATATATGGTGGTGAGGGCAGATGGCACGCATCAAGGCGAAACCTTTATCGAAATAGGCCCCTACAAATTTGAAAGAGTGGAGGAATTCACCTACCTTGGATCTCTTGTAACATCCACCAATAAGATGCCCAAAGAGATAAGCAGGAGGATAACGTCGGCCAATCGTTGCTATTTTGGCCTAATAAAGCAAATAAGGAGCCGATTACTCACAAGGCAGACAAAGATCAGGTTGTACAAGACCCTGATTAGACCCGTACTGACCTACGCCTCGCAAGCATGGACCATGACCAAGGCCGATGAGAATGATCTGCTGATTTTTGAAAGAAAAATCTTAAGACGCATTTACGGCCCCGTGAAGGAAGGTCAAATTTGGAGGAGACGTAAAAACCGAGAGCTTTATAGTTTATATAACGACTTAAATGTTGTTAACTTCATAAAGCTTGGACGGTTAGGTTGGGCTGGGCACGTCATACGAATGGGGGAAGGAGAGATACCAGGGAAGGTCCTTGAAGCCAGGATGGAACGAACTAGGAGGAGAGGGAGACCCAGGCTGAGATGGGAGGACATTGTGGCAGCTGATGCTAGGGTCCTTCTCAATGCACCGAACTGGAAGGCGGCGGCAGCAGATAGAGATGGTTGGCGGAAGCTCATAGAGGAGGCCAAGACCCGCCTAGGGTTGTAGCGCCAAATAAGAAGAAGAAGAATTAATTTGCCTCTAACTGCCGTAATTGTTGCTTCCTTGCAGCTGTACTCTGCAAACATCGTGCCCTAATTATGATAAAGGAGTAAAGGGAAAATAAGCAGGCTCAGTCCCTTAGAAAAGGGACTCTTGAATAAACTTCATAATTCATTGTAGATATGGCAGGGAAAATCTATTTGTTATTTTGTATGTTTAGAATGGGTTATATTTCGCAATAGGGTCTTAACTAACCATCTTTCTGAGCAATGAGCTTAGTTATGAGGCTCCTGTGTGACGGACGACTTTAATAAAATATATGATACTTACCGCCGCTGTTACCCGGCGTACCATGGTACATCTACTTTCTGCATCTAGAATAGCAAAACTAAATTAGAAACCAAATAAGTAATATAACATTTGTGCCAAGTTTGATCAAAATCGGTCAAACGGTGTGGATTGATACAGGGAACAAACAGACAGGCAAACAGCTGGTAGACGTTTTTGACCTAGCCTATGACACTCCCATTATGAAGACCTACTTGTGTGCCGTGTTTGGTCAAAATCAGTCAAACGGTGTGGATTTGTATAAGGCACAAACATACAGACAGACAGGTGGTAGACGTTTTTGTCCTAGCATATGACACTAGCCGAATCAAGACCTACCTTTGTCCCAAGTTTCGTAAAAATCGGTCAAACGGTGTGAATTTGTTAAGGAACAAACAGATAAACAGACAGCCACGTGATTTTTATATATAAAGATGGCACAGGATTAAGAAAAACAAGATGGAATTCTTCCTTGGGTGCCATTCAACTAAAGCTCGATCTACATTTCCTTGTACACGTGCTAAAATAATGTATTTTCCTTACTTATAATTTTAATATATCTAATAATGACGTCACTGAATAAAACCTGCAGCAGTAAGAGTTATCGCTAGAAAAAATATGAATTTCAGAGGCGAAATAGAAAATATTCCAGGACGAAAATTGAAAAAAAGGAAAGGAAAGTCTCGGTTGAAGAATAAGGAAAAAAAAACGACAAAGAAATCCAGGAGAGAGACACTTCAAGTAAAAGATTGGAAGTATAATTCGCAGGGAGATGGCGAATGATAAAGGAAGGAAATTGTCGGATGGAAGTGACGTCACCATTTGTTAGTAGCTGAAGTGACGTTCCTCTTTCTTCTACCTCGCTGCTTTCTAGCCGCCATTTTTTTTTTTTTTTTTTTTTTTTTGTATTTTTTAGACCACAGACCCTATCGATTTTACTGTATAAACAATTCTTTCTCCTTTTATTTCTTGAAGTATATTTTTCCATTATTGATCAATAATTCGCCCATCTACTATATATTTGTCAAATACCTCTCACTCACTCACTGACCTATCATCGCCCAGCCCAAACCGCTCGACAGAAAATTTTGAAATTTTGCATAGACACTCCCTATATAACGTAGGCACTCGCTAAGAAAGGATTTTTTAATATTCGAATTTTTAACTATTTTTAGAGGGGATTAAGTTTTAGTTGGTTAGAGCAGGCAAGCCTAGGCAGCATGCGTTGCTAGGACGATAAGGAACAGCTGTTACCGTACTGTATCTATTTCATAGTATTATTTTTAATTGAGGTTAATTTCAACTATGATGGCAGACCTTGAATTACTAGAAACAAACTGTGATTTTGTCCCTCATAGAGTTTGCGCCCTGGTCCATCCGAGTTAATAATATCCCGAACCACTTGACATAAAATTTGAAATTTTGCTCGGACAATCCGTTCAGAATGTAAACACTCGTTAAGAAAGGTTTTTTTATATTCAAATGTTTAAGTAGTTTGAATGAATTGAACGTGTGAATTATTAAGAAGGTCCTCATCGGCTCAAAAATGGTCCGATTTTGATTACATTTGGTACAAAAATCTTTCTTCTCATTTGAAAGGTCAAGTTCAATAACCAGCTGAATCCGTTTACTGGAACATGGATTTTGGACCAAAATATGCGCGAATAAATCGGAACGCTTACATTTTCGAGTCCATGTGCTTGCATATACTCGTTATATAGCTTCCTTAACGTAGGAAAACGAATGAAACCATTTTTCAAGCGATTTATGCCACCTTTTACGAGACAAATTGCTAGAAATACTTTTCCAAACTAATTTTCTGTTTGGGTATTCATAAACGATGGTTGGTTCACTTGAAACTTGTACCAGGTATTTGACATTCATCTAATCTAAGATATTTAAACTTTTGTATCGTTTGGAGGTAAGAAGTATATAGAAAAAAATTGTATTAATGGAATACAACGTTTTCGGATCTCAGTATATTTTCTAAAATATCTCGAAAACGGTTGGGAAATCGAAGTAAATATAAGGTGGCTATTCGAAAGGTTACTAAATTCTCTACAAAGAAGATTCCCTTGTAATGTTCGGTGGGGCGATAACTATCGAAGAGATAAGTGCTTAAAACTTTAAAGTTGTTAGTTTTATTCTTTTCGACGTGTATTTGACTCTGTTTACCTAACGTTTTAAGTAGTTGTTGTATTGTTTTTACTCTCCAACGGGAACAAGCACGGTTACCTCCACATAGTGTTTCCGGGGTAACTCTAATGTCCGTGCAATAATAAGCTGTACAAAATTATGTTGTAGCGTTCATTTTGATCATATCTTATTTACCTCAATATAAAAAATACTTATCGGCCGTGGTGAAGCACGGGTATTCAGCTGGTAGTAATAATTTGTAGGCCCGTTCTATTTTTGCAAATTAAAAGGAGTTTGAAAGATTCGCGCTCTTCACTTTTGACGTTTATTTATTCTTTCTTGTGGGAATAAAGTTTATCTCCCCAGGCATCCAGTTACTGGTCCTATCCAGCAATAGATCTGTGTGTGTTTTTGTTTACGTTATATATGCACACACACAGTTATCTATATATATATATATATATATATATATATATATATATATATATATATATATATATATAGATAGATATATATATATATATATAAATCACCTGTCTGTTTATATGTTTGTTCCTTATACAAATCCACACCGTTTGACCGATTTTGACCCAACTTGGCAACCAGAGAGGTCTTAATAAGGGGACTCTCGTAGGCTAGGTCAAAATAGTCAAATTTCAAAATTTGGTCAAAAGGTCAAAAGTTTTGTTGAAGAAAAATTGGCTACACTGTTCCTTTCAGATTCTGACGGCCATTTTGAACAGACGGCCATTAAAACCTTCTAGATTTTGTTATCAACACTATTGTAGTGCTTTCAGTAAATTTTCTCTTGAATCTAATGTGTCTATTTAATCTCAAACGTAACCAGAGCAAAGAAGGGTTCGGACTTTAATTTCTTTCCTAAATAATAAATAATAATTTAAAACTTAAACTTTAATAAATAAAGTACCTACTACGCGATTACAAATTGATTAATAATGTCAACAATTTAAAACTCATTGATGACTTTACGTCATTACATCATGTCGTCGATACAAAAGCGAACTAACGAATATGAAAATCACCACTTTTCAGAGTGGAAAAGCATTTATTCATAACTTTTTTTTGGACAGTCAAATATTCGGCAGATTTGACCTTTTGATAGTGGAATACTTCCCCTTTCATAGAGTGAAATCAGATTCAAGAATTTGCCGTACATAAGTCCAGCAGAAATTAGTAAAGATTGACAATGAGAGATGCATTTTTTCATATTCGATACTTTGCATTTGTATCGACGATGTAATACAGTTTATTTAAGTTTTATTTCAACAGTCACTGCCTAACTAAGGAGTGCTGGCCTTTCTTTGATAAGAGCTATCTACTCGCAGGCTATGGTGCTGGCCTCTGTCGGCTTCTTCATGAATTACTTGACAGATATATACAAATTCACATTGTTTGACCGATTTTGACGTAACTTGGTATTGAGGTAGATATTAATACGGGGAGTGTCATAGGCAGAAATAGGTGTAGTATGGCACGCCGGGGAACAGCACTATATAAATATATATATATATATATATATATATATATATATATATATATATATATATATTTAGTGAATGTACTGAAGTTTTTAGAAAATAAGTACTTTTTAAGGAGCTAACGTCGAAACTGTACACCCACCGCCTAACTTTCTTACTTCCTCACTCCCCCACTTCTCCCTACCTCTCACCCCTAACTACAAGGTCAGACCCCCCTATATTCCCTGAGGTAGTACAACATCCCCTTCCTCGGGACTGGAAGCTAATTTTCCACTCTCCTTCCTCGGGCCACGACTCCGGAAAATCGAATTTCCCCTATCTATCCAATTTCCAAGTTCCTCATCCGATGAAAGTAAATACAGGATAAACCCAATCACAGATACATACGTACTTTCTGGAAGGGCGGTTAGGGGGGGTTAGGTCCGAAAACTGTAATAAATAAATGAAATTTTATATTGTAGATGCGCGCTGCGTGAATTATTAAACGTTTTTTGTAAAGCCAGTGCGCGCCCTAAATAGAAAGTTGAACAACCCACTTCATTACTGAATCTAAGAATGTTTTTAGCGTCAGTACTATACAGGCAGTACAAACAAAAATAAATGCCTAGAGGGCAGATACTGTAAAGGGATCTGATTCTTGATCATACGGCACACTAGGGAGATACTGTGGTCAGTACTATACTCCGGCAGCCAGATTACCCCATCACTACCCATTAATTGACTAAAGACTGGGCAGGCCTATGGACGGTATGGGTCCCCATAAAACAAAGAATTATCGCCACACGCAGGAGCTGCATAACTAAGGACTTACATGAGTAAGATGGTTGGTTTAATCCGAATTACCATCGCCCGCTTACACATAACTAAGATTTTTGGGGCTGAGTTGACTGTGCCGTCCCTGTATGTTATCCTCCTTCTGAAGAGAGCATTCTTACAGAAGTACAGCAAATAGTGGACAACATAGAATTCGGAAGCGATGAATAACCTGAGGAATAACTAGTCACAAAAGAACCTTCTACAATTAAAGAAGTTATAAAAGAACCTTCTACAATTAAAGAAGTTATAAAAGAACCTTCTACAGTTAAAGAAGTTAGAAAAGACCCTTCTACAATTAAAGAAGTTATAAAAGAACCTTCTACAATTAAAGAAGTTATAAAAGAACCTTCTACAATTAAAGAAGTTATAAAAGAACCTTCTACAATTAAAGAAGTTATAAAAGAACCTCCTACAATTAAAGAAGTTATAAAAGACCCTTCTACAATTAAAGAAGTTATAAAAGAACCTTCTACAATTAAAGAAGTTATAAAAGAACCTTCTACAATTAAAGAAGTTATAAAAGAAACTTCTACAATTAAAGAAGTTATAAAAGACCCTTCTACAATTAAAGAAGTTATAAAAGAACCTTCTACAATTAAAGAAGTTATAAAAGAACCTTCTACAATTAAAGAAGTTATAAAAGAAACTTCTACAATTAAAGAAGTTATAAAAGAACCTTCTACAGTTAAAGAAGTTATAAAAGACCCTTCTACAATTAAAGAAGTTATAAAAGAACCTTCTACAATTAAAGAAGTTATAAAAGAACCTTCTACAATTAAAGAAGTTATAAAAGAACCTTCTACAATTAAAGAAGTTATAAAAGAACCTTCTACAATTAAAGAAGTTATAAAAGAACCTTCTACAATTAAAGAAGTTATAAAAGAACCTTCTACAATTAAAGAAGTTATAAAAGAACCTTCTACAATTAAAGAAGTTATAAAAGAGGTTAATAGACTTTGGACTTTCTTGGAAACCTTTGACAACGTCGATCATCACATTTTTACACATCTGAATAACATTTCAAAGGTGTTTATTAAAAAACATTAACATTATTAATTTTTTTTTTAACGGTACATCGACAAATCTGGGCCATTAGCGCCGACATCCAGAGTGCTGCGAGGAATTTTCTCAATTTTAGCACTTTCCTCCGAAGGAAAGTAGCTATTGAGGTTGCACTCATGACGGAATTTTTGAAAAATTTCTTCAAATCTTTATCGATCCTACCTAGTAGACACCGAAAATGATCCCCGTTAAAATTTACATATATATATATATATATATATATATATATATATATATATATATATACATACATATATGTCTGTTAACACGATAGCGGCCAGAGTTTTTGTTTTTCCGCCACGAAACTTGGTATATAGCATTCAACTAGTAAACGATTGAACGAGTTCGTTAACCACCGAAGTCGGTCCACCGGAAGGGGGGGTTTACCCCAAACCCAAAACACTAATTTGACCATGTCAGCCGTAATATTTGTTATATTTCAACGAAACTTGGTATTCGTAGTGGTAATATAGAGAGAAAAGTGAGATGTAAAAATCGGTGCATTTGGAGGGGAGGGGGGTTTACTCCGGACCCACAATACCAATTCGCCACTACCAGCCGGTGATTTTTGGTATATTTCGACGAAACTCGGTATTTGTAGTGTTAATCTACAGGTACAAATGTGTTGTAAAAATAAACTAAATCCGTTCATTAGGAGGATTTGCTCCGGACCCAAATTACTAATATACTCAAACCGGTCGTAATTTCTGCTGTATTGTAACAAAACCCAGTATCCGTCATGGGTAACTCATGGGAAAGAAGTGTTGTAAAAATGAGCTAAATCGGTCAATCGGAAAGGGGGGCTTACTTTGTAATATATTTCAATAGAATAGCCCACCGGACGTAGGTTCGCAACGCCGCCACAAGGAGCGCTACCTCCCACTTGAGGGACTGTATCCTGTTCCTGCGTCAGATCAAAAGACGAAAATATGAAGTTTTTAGTATTTATTAAGTAGTGTTGTAGGTACCATGTGTAAACATAACTCTGGAAGCAAATTAATAATTGAACAGTTACTCATTACACAATTAAAACAGAACTATTCATGTTTTTATTTTATTTATGTAGGATATTTTAAGCAAATTGTTCTGGAAAGCAATCTACACTACCCAAATTCTGAGGAAGTGCTTAGTTATGCAGCTCCTGCGTGACGGCTTTTTTTTTTCCTATTTACATGTAGGCATTATATCCTCTATGTATTGGTGTTCGGTGAGTCGAACAATTTTTCTCGTGTCCTTAAAGTACGAATTATCGTATATCGACGGTATTTATTTTCTTTTGAACTGAGAATATCACAGGCAAACACAAAAAAGTGGTAATTTCCAAAGACGCTATACTTACATTTTTATGTATTTTGATTCTCTGAATCCGAATCCGGAGTCCGTTTCACCCCAGCGCGTCAGGTTTAAGAGCATTTGACGGTATCATTTCCTATAAAGTCGTGTAAGAAGAAATAACTAGAGCTTCCGTGGTTTTGAGGGTCGCTGAATTCGAATCCGAGGTAAGTTTCACCCCATCACGTCAGGTTTAACGGCATTCGAAGGTCAAACGTATGAATTCGTTAAAGAAGAAATAACTAGAGCTTCGAGGGTTTTGAGGGTCGCTGAATTCCAATCCGAGATCTGTTTCACCCCATCGGCGCACAATCAAGTTCATTTCAAAAAGAAATATGTTTATCTCGCAAACAATGAATTTTGACTGCAGATTTATTTTTTGGCGCTGATGGGGTAAAACTTACCTCGGATTCGAATTCAGCGACCCTCAAAACCCTCGAAGCTCTAGTTATTTCTTCTTTAACGAATTCATACGTCTGACCTTCAAATGCTGTTAAACCTGACGTGATGGAGTGAACCGGATTCGGATTCAGCGTGTCGAAATACATGTGTGTGTGTGTGTGTGTGTCTGAGTATTTATTGATCTTCCATCTTTTTGGATAACTGCAAATATTTTTCCAAATACTTTGATTCGGGGTTGGGGCAAATAGATTCAACCCCTTTTTCCAATATATTTCCCACAGCTCATCGACTGGATGAATAATCCATTTAAGGCGAAAAAGCCAACTTTTCTTTGGTAAAGAAAAACTTAAAGGAAACATAGTATATAAATAAAGAATTCCTTCTTGTTCTTAGTTCGATTCCCCCAATCCACAACCCCCCCCCCCAACTCCCTTAACCCCCCCTAACCGGACCAAGTTTTGATTTATTCTTCCCTCCGGCATTTTCTTAGAGAATTTATCTTCCGCTTCGCTATATAATTCTTCGGCCACATTTTGACAAACTAAATCATTTTTTGTTATTTTATTTCCTTTTCTTATGACATTTATATCTTATCTCTTGGTTTTCGCTTAAAAGATAATATCAATAGGTGAATTGTTTTAGCAAAATTCTGTTTTTCTTTCAATGTTACCATTTTTGAGGTTTTAACATACTTCCGAAATTCGTACACTCGCTAATTTATATGTATTACGTTTTTCTTTGCACTCATTGCCCATTTTGGACTTATACCGCTCCATGGGTGTATGTAAGGGGGAAGGGCTGAGGGGGCTGCAGCCCCCCGAAATCGGTAAAAATGTGTCATAAAAAGCTTAAAAATAAATTAAATAAAATCATTTAGTTCAGAAAAAATAATCTCTTTTGGGGTGTGATACCCTTTTAATTTGCAAACTATTCCAACTTCTAGATTGTTAGTATTTCAACTTCTAGATTGTTAGTATTCCAACTTCTAGATTGTTAGTATTCCATACCCCCCAAAATCTCTCGACCCCCCCCCCTTTTAGTTGGCTAACTATTCCAACTTCTAGATTGTTAGTATTCCATACCCCCCTCCCAAAATCTCTCGACCCCCCCTTTTAGTTGGCTAACTATTCCAACTTCTAGATTGTTAGTATTCCATACCCCCCAAAATCTCTCGACCCCCCCCTCTTTTTAGTTGGCTAACTATTCCAACTTCTAGATTGTTAGTATTCCATACCCCCCAAAATATCTCGACCCCCCCCCCTTTTTAGTTTGCAAACTATTCCAACTTCTAGATTGTTAGTATTCCATACCCCCCAAAATCTCTCGACCCCCCCTTTTTAATTTGCAAACTATTCTAACTTCTAGATTGTTAGTATTCCAGACCCCCCAAAATCTCTCGACCCCCCCCCTTAACAGGAGATAACAGAAGAAAAGGTATGCCTCGATAGTTAGTTATAGTACA